>SJYA01001602.1:2301502-2380659 GCA_006410615.1 Neotragus moschatus
GTAAATCACAAAATCAGACGACAACTCGGGCAGCTGGGAAACTGTCTTGCTGCAGATATTTTGTTCAAACCCTGAACCAACTCTGGTGTGTCTTGGGTGGTGCAGGGGAGACCTTGGTTATTATGCCTCGATAATTTTTTTTTTTCTTTTTTTTTTGACTTTTGCTTTCTGCTGTCTCCTAAGTAGAGGAAGAGTCTTTGTTTGAATATGAGTGCCAAAGGACGGCAGGAACATGAAACAGTGTTTGTACCGCAGCCTCTCATCCCCTTGGCCCGAGCAGCACTAGTAGCCCAGGACTGGTTCATGTTCTCTGATTGCCTGAGGAGTAAATTAATGAGGTTACTGAGACACTGCACATTTGCATATCCACAGATGCTTATTAGGTATGAATGCCAGGTGCACTGAATTTGGGGGATGCAGGATTTGTTAAGCATTAACCGTCTTTCCGCTCCTCGGAAAAGAGGTGTTTTGTCACTAAAAATAAGATGCAGGCAAAACTCCTGCTTAATAACACTCTGAATAATTACGATCACATAGAAAGCCAAGGAAAAGGAAGGTCTTTCCTGAAGGCAACAGAGAACCCACCGGGCTTGCCCTCTTTGCGGGGAGACCTGGATGTGGTGGTCGCAGAGCATAAAGGAAGTTGGATGCGATGCTCTGCTTGGAATATGGGCTTTAAACAATGCTGGTGGCAGGCACAGCAGACCATGATGCCATCATCCCGAATGCAAAATTATCAATTGAAGGAGAACTTCCATCTGTAAATATTGTTGACTGGTCGCCAATCCAAGCTGGAGCAGGGGAGACCTTTGCTAAGAAAATGATGCTCAAGCCTGTATCACACAGTCAGTCCTGCCTGTGACTCTGAGGGGTGTGGGCGCGTGTTTCCACCCTCGGGTGATCTCTGCTGTGTGCAAGGACACTGTATACCTTGTTACTGGGAGAAGGTTCATGGTGCCTTAGTGGTGGCTTGGAGACTCCGTCCTTAGGGCTTCAAGGGCCAGGTTTCATATGCCTCCCATTCTTAGGAACACTTGGCAGAACAACACGGGGGAAAAGCCTGCCTGGCCTTTTTGCTCTCATTTTATACAGGTAGGTTTTCTTACTTTCAATTTCTTTTTTTTTCTCTCTCTTTTTTTTTTTTCTCTTTAAGGACAATGATTGGCAGCACTCAACCTCAAGGAACTGATCTATCAAAATCAAGCTGGGATAAGTATTTCCTTGAGAAATAATATGTATTTACCAACAGACTCTGTTCTGCCCTCCTGTTACCCTGTACCTGCATACCATTCCCCCTACCATCAGACCAGTGATAACCCTGTATTAAGAATATAATCACCGTGTCTGTATACAAATAAATATATATTTTTTCAAAGATTCCATGATACATATTCTCTATTTTACGATCTCTTTTCTTGATTGTAAAAATATTTCCAAAATCTAAAAAGCATTTTGAAAGATCCTCCCCACCATTTCAAAAAATAGCTCTCTAAATATGAATGACTTAAGCATCTTCCCAGAGAAAAGTCAGAGCCTTTATTTCAATCTCACATCAGAGTTAAGCTTTTCATTTATTCTGTTGAGATTCAGAGGTAGAGTAATTGTCAGAACACTACCCCCCACCCCGCCTCCAATGATCTGCACATGTTTTAAAATTTATTTTCTCACACAAATTTCTGAAGCATTCATAAACATACGGAGAAATCACAATTATTTCAACGTGGCAGAGTTGTAACGAGGCCCCTATATATTTTCATAAACTGGAGTGTTACAGATTTACTACTATTTATTAATAACATTATATAAGACATTTAAAAAAAAAACCCTACATTTCACCCCAAAAGGGCCTGCCTGCAAACATACACTGCAGTACAATCACTGGAGTCCAGGGTTTTTGTCACACAGGCAGAGCACAGATTTTTTTGATTATGTAGATTTCTTTTCCTGCCGTAGTTTCATATGCAAAGCATGCAGAGCCCCATCCGTGCTATCTCCTAAAGCAGTCATTCTGAAACCCAATCTGGGGACAGTGCAGACTAAATAAAATTTCATTTTGATTTGGCCTCCTGCTGCGAATGGGACTGCTTTGTCTCAGCCGACAGAACGAGCGAGCCAGAAAGGTATGTCCTGTTTTGCATGGCTGATGGTGTGTCTTGCGGCTCCCAGGCAGGCCCGCCTGCAGCCCGCTCCTACTCAGGCGGGCTCCCAGCTCCTAGACCCTGCTTGTCTTTCTCTTCCGCCTTCCATTGCTTCCGGGACTGCCTGCCTTTACCTGCAAGGCAGAGCCGGGACAAACCCACACTGATGGTTTACTTTGGCAGATGCTTAATAGCTTGTGTGGCTGTGTTCCTTTTTTTCTCCCTGTCTTTGTTGCTGGTTTTCTTCTTATTATTATTTGGTTTTTGTTTTGTTCTGCTTCCCTGTCCCANGGGACTGCCTGCCTTTACCTGCAAGGCAGAGCCGGGACAAACCCACACTGATGGTTTACTTTGGCAGATGCTTAATAGCTTGTGTGGCTGTGTTCCTTTTTTTCTCCCTGTCTTTGTTGCTGGTTTTCTTCTTATTATTATTTGGTTTTTGTTTTGTTCTGCTTCCCTGTCCCACATTGGCTGTCCCTGTTTCTCAAGGTGTTGAATGCCAAAATCTGAACTTAAAGAAAAATTGTGTAATGTGGCTAGGATGCTCCTGAGATTTTCCTGGGAGATTTTTGTCACGCTGAATTTTAGTGTAAATTGGAAGCTGCGGTGGACAGCTTTGAAAGACTCATTTGCACAGCCCTTTCGAGCCTCCTTGGCAGAAAAGCAATCGCCCATTTTAAAGAAAGGGGGAAAACAGAAAATAACAACTCTTCCGATAGGACTGAACTGTTTCGCCATCTTGGTGGTTTTTTTGTAAAATGTATTGTGGTGTCTGCCTGAAGAGCTGCAAAAAGTGACTCTTTTTTAAATGGTGACCTTCAGCACAAGAGGCTGGATGGTGTCGTAGACAGTCATTCCCCCTTTTGGAGAATGGATAGTGATCAGGGAACGACCTGCTCTGATGTTCTCAGAAGAGGCTACAGAAAACCATGGCGATGTGCCAGGGAGGCTGTTGGGGAAGTCAGTTTCTAAGCCCAGATTTCTCCTTGGATTTGTCATTGCCCTTGATCAATTCTTATGGCTCCATAAGGGAAAGAAGTTCTTCCCTGGTTAATATGCTGAGATACTATTAATATAAACTAGATAATAGCAAATTGGTGAAGGTGGGTATTAAAGTAAATAAAAAATAAATTAAGAGAAGAGCAAGGAGGGGCTGCTCTCTGACTCTGGATTTGACGTAAGTAATTCCAAAGAGGAGACAGAGGAGTAGAAAAAAAAGCTAATTAGTTTCATAGGGATCTCATCCACCCCCACCACCGGAAGTGGAAACAAAATGTCACAGAACTTTGTCAAGGGTCGGCAATGAACTTTGCAGCTCCATACTGCTGCACTGCTGCAGTCACCCCAGTGTGCTGTGCTGAGTGCACCTCTAGGGGTCATTCTCAGCACCACTTCTCAAAGTCAGTGGCTGAGGTCTTTGCTATTCCAATGAATTGTCCTTTTGTAACTAAATCTCCAAGTTCCCTATGTCGCATCATTTGGCCAAGAGCCATCAAAAGTAGTCCTAATGTGCTGAGAGACCCCTGCTTGTCATGTACAATAGGTTAAAGAACAAAGTAAAAGCTAAAGACACTGAAGAAACTGTACCCTGAAAACAGCACCACCCGTCTGATAAAGATGGCACCATCATTATAAGGAAAAGAAAGATGGCGGTGTCAGACGGGACTGGCAGTGTTTGGCTGGACGGGGGCATAGTTTCTCCATCATCCAACAGCATGTCTTTTTGCTCTAGCCTCAGTGGCACAGTCAACTCAGTTATTTTACAGCTGCTAGTTGATTATATTAAAAAGCCCAAATTTGTGTTTCGTCTAATTTGTAAATGTTTTCACAGGACCATTTATTGGCATTATAGGGACTTTTTTGCTGACGAAGTGAACACTTCAAAAAGTAAAATCCACTACATTACCTCATTGGCTTTTTTAAAATTATGATTACTTGGAGACTATAAAATACTTTTTTTTAAAATCTGTAATATGAACACTGGTTTTGAATAACAAGATTTTATTTGCCTATAAAAGTATTTGGGAATTTATGTGCATGTTAGGTATATATGTACATATTTGTATACATGGATAGGCATGGTTTCCCAGGTGACTCAGTGGTTAAAAATTGGCTTGCCAAGCAGGAGATGAAGGTTCTGTCCCTGGGTTGGGAAGATACCCTGGAGGAGAAAATGGCAACCCACTCCAGTATTCTTGCCTGGGAAAATCCCACGAACAGAGGAGCCTGGCAGGCCTACAGTCCATACAGTTGCAAAGAGTTGGACATGACTTCGCCACTAAACCACCCCCCGCATATATGCAGAGAGAGAGAGAGAATGAACCGATTATGCTGTTGAAAAGAGCCACACAGTTTATCTTGAGAGGAAAAAACAACAAATATATCTAGCAGAGAAGATTCTATACTATGATTTGATATATCATAAACATGTAATTATCACCAAGGTTTAACGTTAAAGCATGGGATATTTTTATTAGTTCATGTCTTCATCTCAAAGTCTGTCTGCAGGAATCAGATTATTATGGGAAGACTTAACCTCTTTTGTGGTTTAGAGACATGGCCTCAAAGAAGAATGGATGCTGCCCTAGCATCAACCGCTTCATTCCAGTCTTCTGGCGTCTGCCATGCCTGTTGGCCTTCACGTTTCAATTCATGTGCTCCTTAAACATGACAGTTCTGTGTGTCTACAAGCCTTGGCTGGTAGAAGCATCAGAGGTACAGTGACTTTAATGGTGGCTCTTGGCATGTGAACTCAGTTTGTTGCTCTTCTTGTTCAATCACTAAGTCACATCCAACTCTTTGTGACTCCGTAGACAGCAGCACGCCAGATTCCTCTGTCCCTCACTCTCTCTCCAAGTTTGCTCAAATTCATCTCCATTGAGTTGGTGGTGTTATCTAACCATCTCAACCTCTGCCACCCTCTTCTCCTCCTGCCTCCAATCTTTCGCAGCATCAGCTCTTAGCATCAGGTGGCCAAATTATTGGAGCTTCAGCTGGGGCAATATTCAGCTCTGAATATTCAATATTCATCCCTGAATATTCAGGGTTGTTGATTTCCTTTAGGATTGACTGGCTTGACCTCCTTGCAGCCCAAGTGACTCTCAAGAGTCTTCTCCAGTACTTTATTTGCCAATGTTTGTGATGGGCATAGTCTGACCTTCCATAATTCATTATCTGGGTTTCTTTACAAGTAAGAGAAAGATAGAACACTGACTGGAGTTAAGGCAAATTGTGGCCAAAGACACAATTTTTTCTTTTGACCCCTCCTAATGGCAACGCATTCCAGTGTTCTTGCCTGGAGAATCCCAGGGACAGGAGCCTGGTGGGCTGCGTCAGTGGGGTCATACAGAGTCAGACATGACTGAAGTGACTTAGCAGCAGCAGTAGCAACTCTTGGGAAACAGTAGATATACAAGAAATCCTCCTGGAGAGAATAAATGAGTGAATGAGGGACCCTGGTTGAGGGCAGGAGGCGAGGAACAGGAGAGCTCTCCATCCTTGGAGCCCATCTCTTGTACACCCAGCGATCATCACACGTGAGGAAGGAAGAAGACTGGAAAGCCATGGATTCTCCACCTGGGGCCCAGAGTCCTCTTAGGCAGGCGAATCCGTTGAAAATACATGCACATCTTAAAAAAAAAAAATTAAACTGCACGACATGCTCAAAAAGATGTAACTAGAAACCTCTGAATGTTAGAGCTCTAGGATTTTAAGAATATCCAGCTAGAAAAGAGTCACAAGTGGCAGGCAATGGGAAATCTTAACATTCTCTGAAGATCTTGGTAAGAGAAGTCCAATTTATTGACTCTCTGCAACTATTTCCCGGCTACAAAGAAAGCAGGCAACATACAGAGGCTAAAAAAGAGCAATACTAAAAAAAAAAAAGTATAGGGAAATTTTGTTTTACATTTCAGCAGGTGGGCTAATAGACAATAGAAAACCAAAAGAGAACGCAAGTTAGAATCCAGACTTTGGTCTCTGGGGAGGTACCATTGAAAAAATATCTTTGGCATTATTTTTCAGAGAATCACACTAGACTTGGAAATAAACTGCTTATGTTGTTTTAATAAAAATAGCTATATTTAACAGAAAAGCCATTCACTTTACCAGTTTTAATATGCAAAACACTCTCTGCTCTTTTGACGTATGTGATAATAATCAAGAACATTTCTGATCTAGAAACTACAGGAAGAACTGTGAACAATTCAGTTTTCTGTGATAAGTTAGGTAACCTTGGAAAATCCCCACAAAGCAGCAGATCAGGGAGGCGATTCCAGCAAGGTTAGCCCTTGGACAATGTGACATCCAACTGTACTGTTGGAGAGAAGACTTCTACTTGACCTATGACATCAAAGGTTGTATTGTCAGAGAAAGTCTGTAAACTGTGGCTTTCGTGCACGTGGAAATAATCCTAGACTTCAATATTTTCATCTCACGAAACTTCAGTAGATTTTAGCATCCAGATTAAAGAACTTGAATGCTAAACGCAGAGCAATAGATGTTCTCCATACAATGGTCATCCTCAGAAGAAATAACACAATGTTTCTTAGAAAGCCCACATTGCAATGATCACTGACTTGTCAAGTGATTAACCAGAGGGGAGTCCTGAAGTTGGGCTTCCATGGCAGCTCATGATTACTCAATGGGTGGGAACTGCTATCACAGAAAAAACTAGGAAGTAACCACTGGCCACTGAGCTGGACTGAGTGCAGGGCAGGGGCATGGGATTCTCCGGATGGACAAGTAAACTGAGGTCATAGCCACAGGAGGAGTCCTACACACTTCCCTTGTCATTCTGCTCAAGACAAAACAAAACATCATGAGTTCCTCAGCTCCAGATTGCTTGCAGGAAAGCAAGTAGCCATGTAAAGACCACAGAGACAATGATCTCATTCAGGAGAGGACCAGAAGACAAGATGATTCCTGCTCTATTCTCAAGGCCACCAGGATGCATGAACTGTACCCACCTTTCCCCACACACTAGAGTGTCATCTTAGGGGAAGAAGCAGAGAAGAGGGTAAAACACCTAAGAGACTGGCTGTTTTATTCAAATGAAAGAATGAACACCAACTGAGAAAGACAGCTTAGATGATCAGGCCTGATCTGACAGCCCCAAACTTGATTGGATTTTTAATTAATTTCTTTCCTGTAGCTTCATTCACTACTGTTTGAGGGCTCAGGAAGAAGCTGAGATGAGCTGCAACCAAAGTAAACTAAATTAAACTTTCACTTCGTATACAAGTCAAATTTCACAGAAATTTTGCAACAGCTACGCTCAAAAGATTCTAGGTTTTCACATAAAACTTCCCGTCAATGACTTAAGGAAATGCTAGAAAGTCTATATGCCAGTCTCAAAATAGAGGGGGAATAACATTGAACAAGTATTGGTTGCAATATGTCAGATTAATCTTCTTCCATACCTGCTATTGGAAGGACTGATGCTGAAGCTAAAGCTCTAACACTCTGGCCACCTGTTGGGAAGAGCCAACTCATTGGAAAAGACCCTGATTCTGGGAAAGATTGAAGGCAAAAGAAAAAGGGAGCAACAGAGGATGAGATGGTTGGATGACATCACTAACTCAATGGACATGGATTTGAGCAAACTCCAGGAAACAGTGAAGGACAGGAGAGCCTGATGTGCTGCAGTCCATGGGATTACAAAGAGCTGGACATGATTTAGCGACTGAATAACAACTAATATTTACCATGCTTTAACTCCAGAGGGCTAGACTTCACCTCCGCATGGATTTCTCAGAGCAGTTTCTGCATCTGTGGGAGGAATCCTTGATGTAGAAGGATGAGCCCTTAACTCATCTGCAAATTTCCTAAGTCTTGACCTAGTTCATGGGCCAGACTTTCAGTTCAGCTCAGTTCAGTTGCTCAGTCGTGTCCGACCCTTTGAGACCCCATGAATCGCAGCACGCCAGGCCTCCCTGTCCATCACCAACTCCCGGAGTTCACTCAGACTTGCATCCATCGAGTCAGTGATGCCATCCAGCCATCTCATCCTCTCTCATCGCCTTCTCCTCCTGCCCCCAATCCCTCCCAGCATCAGAGTCTTTTCCNTGTTGTTCCATGTCCAGTTCTAACTGTTGCTTCTTGGCCTGCATACAGATTTCTCAAGAGGCAAATAAAGCCATATTATTCCTCCCAAGAATTTAATGTTTGAAACAGAAATGCCCACTTTTCAAGAGATGTTGGAACTTGATGACATCAATGTGGACATGGCAAAAGACAAATGATTTTATACTTCCTCCCAAAGACCTAGGTGCTATCATCTTTCTGCTCCTTCTGCATACCGGATTCATGAATTCTTTATGTCTGATGCCATGAAATGCCATAGTATTATCTCCGTCAGTCCCCCTTTTCTAAGTTTGCTAGAATTTATTTCTCTTGTTTCCAACTTAAAGGAATCTCATGTGGTGCCAACGTATATGTGAACAGGAAATTCTTAGAAATCAGTGAAACATCCTAGGCATTCAACCATGCAGCCTCATGGAGGAAGTATAGCAACTGAGAAGACAGTCTTGGACTCAGATCCACGTAGTGAAACTGAAGTGTGTTGTTGAATCTGATAACACTCACAAATGTTGAAAATGCTCATGATGTCAACCAGAAGTTTTCTAGAAAGGTACATAAATGTCTTCAAGAATGCCAATACTTGACATCAGGAAGATTCCATCTTTGAGGATTAAATGTTCCAGGGTACAGCACGTAGAATAACTTTCTGAAAGTTATGCCATCTTCCTTCTGTTCCATTGGCTTGTTTATTCATGTAAAACATGCACCAGGCATCGTGAATGTAAGCAGAAAACTATCTTAAAATTCAAGAGGAAAGTAAAAAGAATTGAGAAGTATCATAGCATTCAAGGACAGAGGCAGAACCAAGCTGCTACTATAGGGATGGAGATACAATAGGGATCTAATTATTTCTCTAAACAGAGACCAGGGGGCTGGAGTTTTCAAACAGTGCAGGAAAAAAAAAATGGAAATCTCAGTTTTTAAAAACATGCATTATTTTGAAGGTTTGCTACTAAAACACCATCTTTGACTTCACCAGTAAATCAAACTAGTGAAGTGGCCTAGATATAAAAAAGAACAGCTGTGTTATGAATAAGACATAAATTAAGGCTTGTTTTTCACCTGTAGAATTTCTCCTTTACAATATTTTATATAAGCACTCAGTAACTCAGATTATTAGTATTAATGTCAATGGTTTTGTTAAATTAATGACTATTGATAGATAATTCCCTGGTGGCTCAGACAGTAAAGAATGTGGCTGTAATGCGGGAGACCTCAGTTTGATCCCTGGGTCAGGAAGAACCCCTGAAGAAGGAAATTGCTACACACTCCAATACTCTTGCCTGGAGAGTTCCCTGAACAGAAGAGTCTGGTGAGCTATTGTCCGTGGAGTTGTAAAGAATCTGACACAACTGAGTGACTAACAATGTGTTATCAATTAATGTTTTTGTCACCCAAGAAAACACTCTTTCAGTTCATAATATGCAAGGATACTATTATAAAAGCACTACTATAGAAATAGATACCCTTGGGGAAAAGTCTTCACCCGATCATCTTGGGGGTGTTCTGTGTCTGTGTAAAGGGCAAAAGAAGGTGAATTTAGCAATACCATTATCACCCACCCACATTAAGAATGCATTTATTCCCCTTTAGTCCATTACAGACCACTGTGCTTTTTACTTATAGACTGTTTTTTATTTTCTTTGCTTATTAAAAAAATACTTGAATCTTTTACCATTAAAGAATGCTTTTAAGGAGAACAGTGTATATGGAAACTGCCACGCTTCTCAAAAGAGAAGTGACTGTCTGTGATCTCGCTAAATGGTAACCAAGAGTGTTTTTATTTTTTTACCAGCAATCTATGAGTATTTGAAGAGCGAAAACATTAATGAGGGTGAAGGGCTCCGTGGAACAAGGGGATAGGGTTTGGAGTAATGGGATGAAATTAAGAAAAGGGAAAATTAGGTTGATTACCAATTACCAATTGAAAATCTTGTTAATGCTGAGGTCTATTAGACTATAGGGTAATCTTCCAAGGGAAGTGATGGGACTCCCATTGCTTCGATGTTTAAAATTAGAGTGGACAGAACACTATCAAGAACACCCCGCGGTGAACGACCCACCCTGTGTGTGGAATGAGCCAGTTCACCTTGGCTGCCTTTATAGGCTCAAGCTTCCACATGACATAGGGAAAGACAGGGAAATCATTTTTAAATATTTCATCTGCTTTTCATCTAGAACATTCTTTCTGACCCTTTGATAGAAACCCCCCAAAAGGCAGGGTTTTTTTTTGTTTGTTTTTGTTTTTGCCACAAAGACCTTCCCAAGGTGTCCTTTCTACCTAGGAAGCTGACATCTTTCTGAGATCCAGAAAACCAGCATCTTATGTCTCATGGTACTTTGCTTTTCAGGAAAGTAAAAATTGGGGTGACCAGGTAAATAATACTTTAATAATATGGCTATCGCAAAAGTGTTCCATCATTCTTAAAAGATAAAGAGATGGACTAAATGAGAGGGAAAGCTAGAGATGGAGAAAGAATAGAGCTTATTAGCAACCAGTGAGCATTGCACTGTGTTCTGGAGTCATATAAAATTAGGTAGCACCAATCACATGAAAAAAAATGGACATTTCCTTCTATTCCCTGGGAGTCCATCATGGTATGAAGTCCATTTCAGAAAAAAAAAAAAAAAAAGTCTTTATCTTAGTGAGAACATTTCTGGAAATTAATATGTTAGAAAAGATAGTTACAGCTTCTAATTTTAATAAATTAGTACTTTATACTTTCTGGAGGTTCTGTCAATCATTATAAAAAAAAGAAAGAATACCATACCCACATGGTATCCGTCTTTTTGCACAATATCTCTTTATTCTGGTTTAAATAAGCATGCCTAGCCTCATAAATCCCCAAAAGAAAACAGGCATGGGATCATAAGCATGCCTGTATAAATTGCTGAGCTGAGTGGACAGTGGGAGTCAGAGTGTCCATCAGAACAATGACAATCAGACATCCAAATCCTAATATCCTCTCATTATTGGAAGTGGACAAGAGGAGGCTAAAGGTTGTAGGACGGTGAAGGCAGAGAGAGCGTGTGCCCTGAAAGTCTGCATTAGGCAAAACCAGTGTGTCGAACCAAGTAGAAGGTCAACGGATCCCACACTTCCTCTTTTGGAGATTTTGTTTGTTTGTTTGTTTTGGGCTGCACGGAGTCTTTGCTGCAGCATAGGCTTTGCTCTCATTGAGTGAGTGGGGGCTGCTCTCTAGCTCTGGTGCTCAGACTTCCCATTGCAGTGGCTTCTCTGGAGCACGGGCTCCAGGCGCCTGGGCTTCAGTCCTGCGGCTCATGGGCTCAGTAGTTGCAGCTCCTGGGCCGTAGAGCGTATACTCAATAGTTGCAGCACGTGGACTTTGCTGCTCCAGGGCAGGTGGGATCTTCTCAGACCAGAGATGGAACCAGTTGTCTCTGTGTTGGCAGGTGGGTTCTTTACCACTGAGCCACCAAGGAGTCCATCACTCTTCCTCCGTCTTCACTCTTTAACTTTCTAGTGACTAATAGTTAAAAAGTCATCCTTGGTCTTCAGTAAAGAAAATTTGGGATGGTAGAAGATACATATAATGCAGGATTTCAATTTGTCTTCCAAAAACGATGCCTGGGAAAAGTGAGAGAGTTCAGAGAAAAAGATTAAAATGGTACCTTTCATATTACATACCCTGTCTTAGTTTCCCATCCCTTCCATCCGGTATATTCCTTCCCTGTTTATGAGTTTAATGTTTTAACTGATTGCAAAATCACTGTAGTTGAAGATGTTCAATAGAAATCTCTCACTCCTACCAGTTGGTTTCACACATGAAATGAACATTTTCCAGGGGGGAAAAAAAAGGTCTTTTTGGTCTACTATGGGGAACAGCTTCTTTGGAAACTTGTGATTGTACAAGATGAAAAGTATGTTTCTGAATGCAGACACTTTCATGCAATTCATTGCTGAAATTGTTCTTGAAATTACATCCACGCAATGCTTATTTAACAGGAATGGCATTCAGGGAGAATCTAGGTCCAGTGCTGGGAGCACAAATGTTGGGTACTTGGCAGATGTGTGCTGAGCCCTAGGCTGAGGCCAAGGTCAGAGAGCTGGGCTGATGACAGTGGCTCCCTCTGGAAAGCCGAGCTGGCAGTACCATCTTTACACCATAAGCCAAAGAAAGGTGATACCAACTTAAGAAGGGAGGCACAGAAACACCACGTCCATTTTCTTTTCTCACTTTGTGGCTAAGCTGACAAGAGAGGTTGATAGGTAACAAACTAAATTTTCTAGATAAGGAAACAAGTGAAGTGTTTTCATGAACGCAGTTGTTTCCAGTCTAGAGTCTAGCCAGGAAAGGAACAAGGGTTCTCGTGTTCTATTGTTCAGTTGCTAAGTCATGTCTGACTCTTTGCAACCCCACGGACGACAGCACACCAGGCTTCCCTATCCTTCACCATTTCCCAGAGTTTGCTCAGACTCATGCCCATTGAGTCAGTGATGCCATCCCACCATCTCATTCTCTCTTGGCCCCTTTTCCTCCTGTTCTCACTCTTTCCCAGCATCAGGGTCTTCTCCAATGAGTTAGCTGTTCACATCAGGTGGCCAAAGTATTGGAGCTTTATCATCAGTCCTTTCAAGGAGTATTCAGGATTGATTTTCTTCAGAACCAACTGGCTTGATTTCCTTCCAATCCAAGGGACTCTAAAGAGTCTTCTCCAGCACCACAGTTCAAAAGCACCAAGTCCTTGGTGCTCAGCCTTCTTTATGGTCCAACTTGCACATCCATACATGACTACTGGAAAAACCATAGCTCTGACCATATGAAGCTTTATCAACAAAGTGATGGCTCTGTTTTTTAATATGCTATATATATTTGTCATAGCCTTTTTTCCAAGGAGCAAGCATCTTAGAAATCCTCAAATCACCAGCTGTCGTTGTTCAGTCATGCCCAACTCTTAACAATCCCATGGACTGCAGCATTGCACACCTCCCTGTCCCTCACTGTCTCCCAGAGTTTACCAGTTAGGGTACCTTAAAGTCAAAATATGGTGTTATTCATCAGAAATAAATACCAAAATTTTTCCTTATAGAAAACTCTTACTGAGAAATGTACAAAGCCATTTACATTTACTGTCAAAATTGAGTGTATATATTATTTAAATATCCACATACTTCTTATTAGGAGATATTTTTCTGTAGATACCAACATTGCAATTTATTTTTAAAACAATGCTACTTTACATGTAAATAAAATTTCAGGACACTTTCAATCATATTATTTCATCTTTTAAGAAATCTTCAATTTTTATTGTCAATAACAATTTAATTATAGCTTTATTTTATTTAACCAACTGGTAGAAGAAACGTAGACTTGAAGTTATGCATCAACAAAATTCATATCCAATAACAAATGTAGCCATAATAATAGAGTCTAGCACATTACCAAATTACAATCACATAACACATTTTCCAGGCAGTTTCCCTGGTGGCTCAACAGTGAAGAACCTGCTTGTCAATGCGGGAGACGTGGATCTGATCCCTGAGTGAGGAAGATCCCCTGGAGAAGGAAATGGCAACCCACTCCAGTATTCTTGCCTGGAGCGTTCCACAGAGAGAGGAGCCTGGGGGGCTACAGTCCATAGGGTCACAAAAGAGTCAGACACAACTGAGCAACTAAACAAAAACAATCAACTGGTCATTTGTTGGACCAGGTGAAATGAACCTGTGGGGGCCCTTGTTAAAAATAATTGAGAGAGACTTGCCTGGTGGTCCAGTAGTTAAGACTTCACCTTCCAACATAGGGGATATGGGTTCGACCCCTGATCCAGAAGCTAAGGTTCCACATGCCTCACAGTCAAAAAACCAGAACATTAAAAAGAAGTAACATTGCTGTTGTTGGTCAGTTGCTCAGTCATGTCTGACTCTTTGCGACCCCATGGACTGCAGCATGCTCAGGCTTCCCTGTCTATCACCAACTCTCGGCGCTTACTGGAACTCACATCCATCGAGTTGGTGATGCTATCAAACCATCTCATCCTCTCTTGTCCCCTTCTTCTCCTGCCTTCAATCTTTCCCAGCATCAGAGTCTTTTCTAACGAGTCAATTCTTCTCATCAGGTGGCCAGAGTATTGCAGCTTCAGTTTCAGCATCAGTCCTTCTAATGAATATTCAGGACTGATCTCCTTTAGGGTTGATTGGTTTGATGTCCTTGTCCAAGGGACTCCCAAGAGTCTGCCCAAAACCACAGTTCAAAAGCATCAGTTCTTCGGCACTCAGCCTTCTTTCTGATCCAACTCTTACATCCATATCTGAGTACTGGAAAAACCATAGCTTTGACTAGACAGACCTTTGTTGGCAAAGTAATGTCTCTGCTTTTTAAATGGTACACATTAAAAAAAAAAAAAAAAAAAAAAAAACTAGCCTAAAATTTTGAGAGGATGATGGCAGAATGTTAAACCCTACCCACACGAAGGGGGCCTCTGTCACCACTGTCACCACTGACTTCCGTGAGTCATTTGATTATGCTTCCAAAGGCCCAGATTTCAGTTCAAGGTAAAAGGAAACTATATAACAATTAGTTGTTGCTCAGTTGCTAAGTGTATCCAACTCTTTGCAACCCCATGAACCAAAGTACACTAAGTTTCCCTGTCCTTCACCATCTCCTGGGGCTCCCTCAAACTCATGTTCATCCAATTGATGATGTAACAATTAGGACTATTTACAAATAGAGCGGCCAGCCCTGTTACACAGCCTTTACCCTTCCATGGAAAGTTCACACAAAACCTGGAAGATGATCTGTCAGAGGTGCGGAAGGAGAGATTAATTCCCATTTTAGGACAGAGCCAGACATGGCTTTAGAGGTCCCGTTTCATGCTACAATTCTATGAGTCTGCCAATTATCATCATCTTCAAATTTTTAAAGGAATCACTTTATATGATTCATTAATACGACCTAGGAGGCACACCAACATTCTCGACATCGTCACTTTAAAGGGATCATCTCCCTGCCATAAAATCTTGGCCTTGCCGTTGTTTGACGTAAATAAAGGTGGCCAAAGATACGTGGGCTTCATAAGCATTTATATGACTCCACTTAGCATGGAAGAAGCTTGTTAACAAACAAACATGCAAGATAGTCAAGGGGGGTTGGGTATTTCACTACTTGAAAACCCATGTGTCCGTCAGCGCTATGCAAAGCTTACAGTCCCCTAACCCACAGCTATCACATCCAACCCTTTGTGGTCACTGTAAGTCTTCACATAATTGCAGCATCATTATACAGAGAGGCTACGGTAAGAAGCTACTGAGGATGAATTTGAAATGTTGAAGCCATAATATGGAAATGCACATTAAGAAGATGCTACAGAGATAAAAAGCAGCCAAGAATCCCATGCCTCCCTGAGTTGATCAACAAAGAAACCGGTCCACAGGTAGAGTCAGAGCAGAAAAACTACTGGGATTCTCAACTCACACTGCATTCAGGGACCAAAACAAGGGAACCACGGAACTACCCGGGTCTTATTGTTTTGCCTGAGTAGCATAATCATTAATGATATTAATATAGTGTATTTTTATTGAGTCCCTTCAGGCTGTTCAACTACTTTGAATCTACTTAATGTTGGTTAAATGGCGTCTGGCTGGTAGTCAGATGGACGGGCTCTTGTTTTCTTCCAGAGCTCACATTCAGGAGCATTCACCATGGCCATTATGCTAATAAAATAAGGATGGGGCTGGTTCTAGCATCCTGGATTTTTGTTGAGCACAGCAGCGTGGTGCATCAAAGGCGAGTCGAGAGATGTGACGTAAATGGAAATCGCGGAATATCACAGTGCCGCACAACAGGTGCACGAAATAGATGTTCAAAATGGTTTCTATTATTTGGCTTTTTTGGAATCAAATCAGAATCAAGAACAATAGTGGCCATTTCAGATAAATTACTTCAGCACATTCTTGCAGATTGAGCAGCTGTAAAGGAGGGGAGGAGGGAAGCTGGGGGTGCTTGCTGTTTGGAAGGTGGATGCAAATACATTTCTAGGGTGGATATAGTAGATGCAGAATATCATATTTGTTTTTGCCTTTCATGTGTGATGATAAAAGTAGCTTCCTTTCCAGGGTCGCATGTTTCATTAGTACTGGCATTTTAATAATTAAGTAGCGCAACTCTAGGGCCAATAGCTAAGATAAAAGTTTGCAGACAATCCATTATTTTTCTCAGACAGCCCGTTTGAAGAGCCCATGGAGAGGCAGGTTAATGATTTAAGTTCTAAAACAGGTTGTTTCATAAAATCTTGGGTGTTGACGTAGTTTTGTTCTAGCGGGTAGTGTCTTTTGTCAGGTGTGGTGTTATTAATGACAGGAGATGGGGTGAGGGGCCAGTGGTCGCCTCTGTACATCATTATCCACTTCAGCCCACTCTCTGGCTATTTCTGCTATATTACAGTTACTATTTGTAATTTTTAATGTTGGGAAGGGAGAGGTTTGTTGTCTTTCTAATCCTCTCTGTTAGCATATTCTATTTTATTAGACATAATTCAGAGGAAGAGAGAAAGAAGGCGGCAGACACTGGTTAAGGGGAATATATAATTGGGTGTAGTGGGATTAAACTGTTATTAGTGTACACTCTTAATGGATGCCCCATAAAGAAGCTATGGCAAAGACATTAATGAGCCATAAAGGAAGAGGAGGCAAGTTGAACAGTGTTTCCAATGCTGAGATGCTACTTAACAAACAAATTGTTTAGTAACCACTCGAAAAGCACACCAGACTCCTGTTATATTTACACAGGAAAATTTTCCTCCAGAATTGTCTGTTGTTTTTAAATCTGTAGCTTCCCATTGGCGGGATATTTCTCACACCCCGATCCAAATATTTAGTTTTGCTCCAACATCAAGCTTTAAATATAAAAAATAAAATAAAAATAAAAATCCTGAAAATTTTAAATCAAATGGAGAAATACATAAATGAATCTAAAAGTATGGCTTTTCTTTGATTTAAAAAAAAAAAAAAGAGGAAAATATGTGAGCACTAATGCCCCCAGGTGATGGGAGTGGGAAATGGGGACATGATTTTTTAGATATAAATATTTAAATGTTGGAGAAGGTTGAAAGTGAAAAATGCAATGTACTTTTCTGTTAAACTTTTTTTTAAAAGTCAGGGCCAGCATCCTTTTGCTGTGGTCCTTGACACTGCAGGTAAAAATCAAAGAAAGCACAAGTGTAGATGGTCTCACAGATGATTTAGATAACGTACTGTAACCTAGTGAGTGAATTACTCTTTGGGTTAAATGTGTATCTGATGAATCACTTTCCATTTAAACTGTGTAAATGTAGACAGTAACTTTTTCTGCTTTATATTCTTTTCATTCTTTCCCTCTCTCACAATAAAGTAGGATTTTTTCCCCTCTCTTAAAATAAACATTATAGATTTAATGACCACAGCAGAGAAGCCAGAATACACTATTAAGAGCATGATTTTTGTGTGATATTTTACAAACCTCAGAGATTTTTGATAAAACTTTTATTTAAGAATTACTACTACACTTAGATTGCACACTCATAGCCGTGAATATTTGTAAATTGTATTCCCCACAAAAAAATCATCACCCCACTTGTTGAGGACTTTTTTGGAGGCTTCTTTATTTTAAACTTTTATAAGAATTAATCCTTGAGGTCCTGGTCAATTATGAAGTTCTGAATAATATTATTTTCTATGTGAATATATTTTTTAAAACAATCTAAATTCCGTGGCTGCCTGCGTTTTCTAGAAATCCTCTCTACCTCTCTTCTGTGGAAGATTGTCTAGCATTTGTGACTTGGAATGTGTTTGGAAAATATGAAGGAACCACGGATGGTGTCTAAGGAAAACTCAGCCACCTCCCAAAATGGAATGTTTATGTGAGCAATTTCACAAGATAAGGTTGACAGTCAAGGTGGCCCACCTCAGAGAGCTAGGACTTAACCTTACAAAGATGCACAGTTTCTTTCTTTTTTTTTTTTTCCCCTTGATGTATCTTTTCGCTTTTATAAAAATGGGTTTCGATTCTCATACATAAATGACTCAGGCAGAGAAATGAAAAGTTCTTTGCATGAAAAATAGGATCTTAGGTATATGAAAACTTGGTGTTGGAAGTAGTTTTCGCTTTTTTCCATTCGTTTTTATTGCTTTCCAAAGTGAAAACTCCATAGAGTCAGAAGCCAAAGGGCCTTTTGAAAAATGCCACTTTCAGATTTCAGCCAACAGCCTCAGCTGACTCGACAAGAGAGATTCTAACAAGACAGTTGCTCGCTGCCGGCTACAGTTCCCGCTTTTGTCTCCTATGGAAACTAACACGGGGCAAATTGAAAGAGTGATTATTTTAAGGCTCCACTGTCTTTCCTGATCCAGTGTCTACAGTATTTTCATAGAAAATGGGAGCAGGAAAAGCAGGGGGAGATGTCAGACCTTGTCAGTTTCAGCTGTGGTTGTTGGCAGAGAGCTGAAAATTCTAGCTTTTCAAACAAGCTGCAGAAATCTCTGCTTCTTTTGCTTTTAAAACAAAAATGTTCGTTGAACACCAACTTTACCTTTACCTGCCCCTTCTATGCTTTCCCTCTGCATTGTGATTTTTAGGGAGAAAAACAAAAAGGCACAATAGTTCGTTTGGGCAGATCTGAGGGAAACTTGCGCTGCCAAAACTTTGTTCCAATAAGTAAGCCATGAATAATGGATGCTCTCAAACCATGGGACACTGTATCTGTGAATGTAAGTAACTGGCTTATCCAATCGGCGATTTATTCAGACCCTTTGGTTTGCTCTGTTCCCTCCCCAGTGAACCTTTATTCACTTTGTAAATCTCACCTTTTATGGAGTAAGACAAAAAAGGCAGGAGGTACTATAAACAGTCGCTCAAAAAAGCATATATTATTACAGATCAAATGAAGAATTAGTCTGTCTTTGCAATCTAAACCTAATCCTGTCCTATTAGCTACTTCTGTCCTATAAAATGCTGTTAATACTTATTAATTAGCTATTTCTTTAGTATGCTTTAATGATTCTAAAAATCATTGCATTTAAATTTTACAAATACAATGTATTTAACCAATTTTTGATCTCCCCATCCTTTTTTTTAAAAAATCACATAGTTGAAGAACATTCTATTTTAAGACCTCAGGATATAGGAATAAATAGAGGAATGTTTCTTAGTGCTTCAGACTATCATGACAGGCAGGTTCTTATGACGAGGCTGCGTGGTTGCATCTATTATTATTGGGTACTTACTGTGTCCCAGGCCCTTCACACGCATTGTCCCAATTAATTCTTCGAGAAACACTTTGAGGCAGCTGCTATTATCCTTATTTCACAGATGAGGAAGCTAAAGGCCAGCTTAAATAACTTTCCAACATGACACAGGAAGAGCTGGGAGGTGTGCAGACCCAGGCCTCTCTGACTCAGAACCCATCTTCTTAACAAAAGGCGCTGCGTCACAGTTCTCACCTCCGCTTGCTCACAGGGAGGGGGGAGCTGGGGAGTGCTATGTGATGACGGTCCACGCATGGCTTGCTGGTGTAGACGATAGAAGGTCCCAGACCGTTAGGCCGACGTGTTGGAGGGCACACTGTGGCTACCCAGGATGAAGCTGTGGGATAGTTAGGAAGAAGGAAAGCTGTCCACAGGCAGAGCTATACACAGAGGCTTGGACTGTCCTCCCAGTTGGAAGCTCCCAGCGAGTCCAGCCAGCTTCAGTGCCAGTAGGTACCTAGGCTCCTGCCATGAGCACGTAGAAGGAAGTGGTTCCAGTTCCCACCGCTCTTTCCCGAAGCTGCCTGAGCACAGAGGCTCATCTCAAAGCTGAGATGATAGACGAATGCAGGAGGCCTGGGACCTCAGAAATACATGCTCCCAGGCCCTGGCACCCGGGCATTTTGGACACAAAGGAGAGAGACGGTGTTTACATCAGCCAGAGGGCTGATCCAGACATTCCCTCTCTTTTCCAAGGACACCACTCGCCTGCCTCCACACACATACTTCGAAACAAATTATGTTTACCTATAATTTCGAAGTTAGGAGCAGACCCGGTACTGAAGCTCCAGTTCAAAACTGACTTTCTTTGATGAGAGGAAGGAAAAGATCTTCATTCTACAAATCAGAGTTACTGCCATAAGGATTCAAATATCTGTGAGATTCAACAACTGATGCGCTTATTGTATTTAGAGTGTAGGCAGAAGACTCCAAATTATTTCCCAGGTGTAAAGCGATGGAGAGGCCCTCAGGTGTCACTAAGACCCTCATGGTCCAGCGGTTTGGGAGCCAGAGAGATGCAGCTGCCCCCGGGCGGGAGGGGGCAGAGCTCGGGAGTCAGGCCTGCTCCCCGGAATCTGGCTGTTATGTGTACTGTTAATTGTGCACCGGCGGTTTTGTCTACATTAGTTCATTTATAAAGTTGGAAAGGAAAGGTCTCAAAAGTATGCTCTCTGCTTGTTATTGAAGCAAGAGGGCTTTTTCCAACTTAATTACTGAGGTAAATTGCCAACTTTCTTTTCTTCAGTAACAAGAATCTTCTTTTTTGGACTGACTTCTCGTGGATTCCTATTAGATAACTGCATTTTTTAAAGAATTTGTGTATATTTTTCAATAGAATCATTTTCAACTGCTAGAGGAAAACCCCAGAAGTACTTTGAGTTATCCTACAAATTAAAAATACGTAGCATTTTCAAAGGGCAAATATCCAAAATCTTCTCATTTAAAGAATCCTAATTATTCTACAAATTTGTGCCAAATATATTTGGCATGCATTTGATGGTATATACTACACACACACATACACACACATACATAAACACATACACATACACATATACAATATACATACACCATATGCATATACATATATAATATGCACGCAGATATACATATATACAATATACATGTGCGTACATGTGCATACACATATGAATATATACATACATGCACACAGCATATACATACACACAATACACACATATATACACACATATGCATATGTATACATGATAAATGCACATATACATATATACCAGATACATGTGTGTACATGTGCATACACTTATTAATATGTACATACATACACACATGCACACACAGCATACACACACACACTACACACATATATACATATATACATGATACTTGCACATATATACAATATACACACATACAGCTTAAACATACATAGTCACCGATACCATACACATCTATACACACATATACACAATATACATGCACATACACATACACACAAACATACATATATACTTATATACACGTTCATATACACAGTCTGCACACTGTATACATATACACGCAGCTACACATATACATACACATATATACCCACGTACATATACACGCACAGACACCTATACATATATAGACATGCACATATTCATTTACACACACACATATATGCCATATACATGCACATATATACATGTATGCACTTATACCTACATGTTTGTGCTCAGGCACGTCTGAATCTTTGCGACACTATGGACCATAGATAGCCCTCCAGACTCCTCTGTTCTTGGGATTCTCCAGGCAAGAATACTGGAGTGGGGTGCCATGCCCTTCTCCAGGGGATCTCCTGACCCAAGGATCGAACCTGCGTCTCTTACATCTCTTGCATTGACAGGCGGGTTCTTTACCACTGGTGCCACCTGGGAAGCCCCACCTCTATTCTAATTCAAGCTTATTCCATCCCAGTGCAGTGATATAGTTAACATGACATTGAATTGCAAGCCAACCAGACCCTAAAGCCCTTATTCTTTCCACTAAATCACATCACCGTCTTTCCCTAATTTACTCTTATCAATAGATTTTCTTCTTATACCTACCTATTTAAGGCTTATATTTCCTTACTTGAACTTATTCTTTATACACTATGGATGCTTACTCTTTAATGATTATGTAGCCATTTGTTTAAATTTTTTTTTACTTTTTTTTTACGTAGGAAAACCTTGTAGGGTGTTGTTTTTTACTATCATCTTAGAAATAAACTGTGTATCAAAAGTCTATTCTCATATTTTCTTCTGAAAGGTTTTGTTTTTCATATTGAAAACACTTTCCCATCTGGAATACATTTTTGTGAAAAGAGCGTGAGGTAGAGATCTAATTTTATCTTTGCAGTCTCTTCTTCAGTTTTTTTTATGTTTATTTTTATGTATGTATGTAGTATTGATATCTGCCCACACTGGATATTAGCTGCAGCATGAGAGATCCAGTTCCCTGACTAGGGATCGAATCCAGGCCGCCTGCATTCAGTGTGCAGGGCCTTAGCCACTAGGCCACCAGGGAAGTCTCTCCTGTTTTTTTTTTCTTTACCCTCTATTGGCAAACCCATTATACCTTTCTATATTTGCAATCCCAGCTCAATATAGGGGCTCCCATGTGTATACACATATATGTAGATGGCTGATCATGAGCTCCTGATTCTGTTCTGAGGGTCAATTTGCTTACCCTTCCACAAGCATCACAGTGATGGAGTCGCTACGGCTTTTTCACAAGCCTGAGCACCTGTTTTCCTCCTTTCTGCTAATGTCCTTTTATAAACGTATTTCTTTGGTCTACACGATTTTTAATTTCCTCTTGTACTTTTCTGCTGACTTAAGGGTTAATTTTTTTTAATGTTTGTTTTGGAGATTTATTTTGTGTTGGCAAAACTCAGGGTATGCATTCTGAGTATATAGCTAAACGAGGATGTATTGTCATTACTATTTTTATTGAAGCATAGTTGATTTACAATGCTGCATAAGTTTCACGTGTTCAGCGAAGTGATTCTGTTATATATACCTACAGATCTAATTTTTTTTTCAGATTCTTTTCCCTTATAAGTAATTATAAAATATTGGGCAGAGTTCCCTGTAGTATACAGTAAGCCTTGTTGCTTGTCTATTTCATATACAGTAAAGTGTATATGTTAATCCCAATCTCCTAATTTATCCTTCCCCGCTACAACCCCTTTGGTAACCATAAGTTAGGTTTCTGTGCCTGAGGGTCTGTTTCTGTTTTGTATATAAATTCGTTGTATCATTTTTTCAGGTTCCACCTATAAACAGTATCATGTTGTGTTTGTCCCCGTTGGATTTACTTCATTTAGTATGTTAATCTCTAGGTGTGTCCATGTTGCTGCAAATGGCATTATTCTTTTCTCTGGCTGAATAATATTCCCTCGTATACATTTTTAATTCCTTGAGTAACCCTTTCTCGATGATGCCTGTGAATGGTAGACTCTGAATCTCTGTCTGAAAATGCTTGAATTTCAGTTCTCGTTTCAGTGGTTGTTTATCTGCACTTAGCACTCTCTGCCGACAGTTTGGTTTCATTCTTCCAGTCCACCTCAGATACCATCCCTCCTTCTGCCACCTGAGGAGTTCCCACATCAACACCTAAAGAACCTTCATTAAATTACAGCTCGCTTTCTGGTATTCATATACAGAGGACACTCGTGGTATCTAATCTACCACACTACTAGAACCAGAACTCTTAGGATCCCCTTATCAGGGCTTAGCCAGGTGCCATGTGGCAAAGGTGCACAGTGAAAACAACGGTGAAATTTTCAAAGACTAAAGCAGTCTTCTTAATCTTATCTTTGTATACTCTAAATGAATATAGAACATATATTTCTATGCTCAGTGATACATTTCAGATATGTGTTTTTATTTCCATGTGGGTAATATTCCACTTAGGGAACAATATCGGAATAGTGAGTCAATAGCATCTGCTAGCTAGCCGTGAAATTCAAAGTTTGGAAAGTAGAACACTTCAGGACATGAATCCCACCACCTTTGTCATGGACCCTCTGTGTGTATCCTCTCTCTAGCTCTCTGGGCCTTGGTGTTATCCTTGTTTTTTGTCCCTTATTCCAAGTGGACCATTTTACCTTCAGAAATAGCAACATGTTCTACCCCAGCTTGTGTCTTCACAACCCAAAACAGTGATTGGTATATAAGAAGGATATTTTAAATGCTTGCTGATTAAAGGAATTATATAGAGGCAGGTAGAAGCAACAGGGATAAATCAACACAAATCAAGCAAGATTTAAAAAGCAGTGCACTGGGACTTCCCTGATGGGCCAGTGCCTAAGACTCCATGCTTCCGATACAGGGGGCAGGGGTTTGATTCCTAGCCAGGGAACTAGATCCCACATGCTGGAACTAAAGGGTCACATGATGCAACAAAAGATCCCACATGCCACAACTAAGACTCAGCACAGCCAATACTTAATTTTTTTAAAGCAGTGCACTTATATTTATATATAAAAAGTTACTTCGGGAGGGAAAGGCTAGTGAAATGAAGATATTTGTTTTGCTAAGAAAGAAAATGTAGACTTGTCCATGGACAGACAAATACATTTGGGGAGTGACCTGCAGTGGAAAAGACAGTCCAGTTCAAAGAGAAGGAGCAGAATCAGAAAAAAGAACATGGGAAGAAGTACAGCTTTTCCCAGCTTTGGAGGATCACAAAACAGATTCCTACTTAGGAATTCTGATTCGATTCACCTAGAAATTCGAACTGAGACATACTATCAGCATAACAATTATGGAATGGTTTAAATATTACATATGTGATATCAATACACATTATTTGAGAACCACCTATAACATGAGTGCTCAATCACTCAGTAGTGTCCAACTCTTTGCAACCCATCTACTGTAGCCCACCAGGCTCCTCTGTCCATGGGATTCCCCAGGCAAGAAAACTGGAGTGGGTTATCATTCCCTTCTCCAGGGGATCTTCCCAACCCAAGGACTCTTGCATTTCCTGTGTTGGCTGCTGCTAAGTCACTTCAGTCGTGTCCAACTCTGTGCGACCCCAGAGACGGCAGCCCACCAGGCTCCCCTGTCCCTGGGATTCTCCAGGCAAGAACACTGGAGTGGGTTGCCATTGCCTTCTCCAATGNTGTGATATCAATACACATTATTTGAGAACCACCTATAACATGAGTGCTCAATCACTCAGTAGTGTCCAACTCTTTGCAACCCATCTACTGTAGCCCACCAGGCTCCTCTGTCCATGGGATTCCCCAGGCAAGAAAACTGGAGTGGGTTATCATTCCCTTCTCCAGGGGATCTTCCCAACCCAAGGACTCTTGCATTTCCTGTGTTGGCTGCTGCTAAGTCACTTCAGTCGTGTCCAACTCTGTGCGACCCCAGAGACGGCAGCCCACCAGGCTCCCCTGTCCCTGGGATTCTCCAGGCAAGAACACTGGAGTGGGTTGCCATTGCCTTCTCCAATGCATGAAAGTGAAAAGTGAAAGTGAAGTCGTTCAGTCGTGTCCAGCTCTTCGCGACCCCATGGACTGCAGCCTACCAGGCTCCTCCGCCCATGGGATTTTCCAGGCAAGAGTACTGGAGTGGGTTGTCATTGCCTTCTCCACTCCTGTATTGGCAGGCGAATTCTTTACTACTAGCAGGCTGACTACTGCTGCTGCTGCTGCTAAGTCGCTTCAGTCGTGTCCGACTCTGCGCGACCCCATAGACGGCAGCCCACCAGGCTCCCCCGTCTCTGGGATTCTCCAGGCAAGAACACTGGAGTGGGTTGCCATTTCCTTCTCCAGTGCATAAAAGTGAAAAGTGAAAGTGAAGTCACTCTAGTTCACTCTATAAATATATTATATTTTGCTTACCCACAAAACACTTTCTGGATATTTTGGTTATTTCTAGTTTTGAATAGTATCAGTAAACATTCAATTATTTATTCTGTACATATTTTTTATGGATTTATATTTCTAGTGTCATTTTATTTCATAAATACTTAGCAGTGAGATGGTTAGATCATATGTCACGGGATTGTCTACCATTTTAAGAAAAATATCAAACAATTTTTCAAAGATTGACACCATTTGATTTCTCCAACAGCAGGGTGTCAGTGCTCTAATTCATCCACACCTTCATCACATCATATGAGGACAGTGTTTTTAATTCTACCCAGTTGCCATTCTAATATGTATGTTGCAGTATCTCATTGTGGTTTTCATTTGCATTCCCTAACCATTAATGAGAAGGCCATGGCGCCCCACTCCAGTACTCTTGCCTGGAAAATCCCATGGACGGAGGAGCCTGGTGGGCTGCAGTCCATGGGGTCACAAGGAGTCGGACACGACTGAGCAACTTCACTTTCACTTTTCACTTTCATGCATCAGAGAAGGCAATGGCAACCCATTCCAGTGTTGTTGCCGGGAGAATCCCAGGGACGGGGGAGCCTGGCGGGCTGCCGTCTCTGGGGTCACACAGAGTCGGCCACGACTGAAGCGACTTAGCAGCCATTAATGACGTTGAGCATCTTTTCATGCGCTCGTTTGCCACCTGTAAGTCTTCCCTCGTGAAGTATCTGTTCAGGTATTTGACCCATTTGCAATTGATTTTTTTGTTTCTTTTCTTATTACTGAGTTTTGAAAGTTCTTTATGTTCCAAACACGTCTCTTTTTTCAGATATTTGCTTTGAAAATGTTTTCTTCTGTGTGTGGCTTGTCCTTGTTTCTTAATAACAGTGTCTTTGGAGAGAGGAAGTTTTCACTTTTGATGAAGCTCAATCTAAATGTTTATTACTTTATTTTCCTTTATGGATAGTGATTTTGCTGTTGTCTCTAAGAAATCTGTAAACTGGCAAAGTCATAAAGATTTTTCTCTTGTGTTTTCTTCCGGTGTTGTATAGTTTTATGTTTCACATTTAAGTCGATGACATACTTTAATTTTTTTCATAGATTATACGGCTCAAAGTTCATTTGTTGGTTATAGATATCTAATTGTTTTTTTCACCATGTGTTGAAATACATACAATGTTTTGACATATACAGTTTTTCTTTTAACTTTTTGGTTCAGTTAAATGTATCAGTTTTTACATGTTTCCCTTTTGCTTTTATGCTTAGAAAAGGCTTCTCCAACCAGAGATCAAATAGATTACATTTTCCCCAGGAGGTTTTAGATATATAAAGTATTTAATTAATTAGAAAATTGCAAAATTCCTTAAACCAAAGGGCTTCCCATTGATTTTAAAGGTTGCATGGAAAAACTAGAACTGAAACAACAAGAACACTTAAATTTTTATTAGGGTAAGCTGGAACTGAAATGTGACCTATTACTACATAAACAAGATGTAAAAATTGTAATATAATACCAAATATATATTCAATGCTAATACATTTGGAAACATTAAAGAATCTAAGAAAATATAAAATGACAACATTGGCTGGGAAAGTTGACAAACAATATAACAATAAACATGGAAAAAACTTGAACTGTTCTCAAAGAATTGTCTCAAATGAAATGTAGATCCAAATAACGTTATGGGTGAATTCTTTCAAAAAATTCAATGTTCCATGGTATATAAACTGAATCAGAGCATAGAAAAAGATGGCAAGTTTTCTGGCTACATTTGCAAACCTTGTACCACATTCAAAAACAAAACTACAGTCTCATCTCAAATGTGCACATGAATGTAAAAATTCCCAAACGATGTTAGAAGACCAAATCAATCAAATCTAGAAATACAGAGAAAAAGTTGACATGCCGTACCCAGTTGAGTTTCAGTCGAGGGTCTCACAAATGCTTCATTATGGGAAATCTAGGTATTAAATCAGTAGAGAATTTACGTGATTAGCATAAAACATTACCAAGGATCTGTTTTTAAAAAACATATTTTATTGAGTGAATTGTAGTTCACAGACAGTTATAAGAAATAAAACAGAATAATAACATGGAAATAATACACCCAGTTTTCCCAGTGTAACATCTTACACAGTTATAGTACAGCATCACAATCAATAAATTTATATTGATGAAATCTATCAATCTTATTTCAATTCGGCCAGTTTTACATACACATATTTACATGTGTTTAGCTCTATGCAATTTTACCATTAGCATGACCACCACAGTCGAGATACAGATACCTTTTATCATAAGGACCTCTCATGCTGACGTTTATAGCCTCAGACACAGCCTATGACTACCTATGACCTGTTCACTATTTCTAGGATTCTGTCGTTTTATTTCCAAGAATGTTGTGTAAATGAATCGTGCAATATATAGTCTTTCTTTCTTCACTCAGCTTAATGCCATTGAGATTCATCCAAGGCGTTACATATACCAATAGTTTATTCCCTTCATTGCTGAACTTTATTTCATGGTATGGATGAACCACAGTCGTTTTTGTTTTGTTTGTTTTTAAACATTCACCTGTTGAAGGACTTAGACGAGTTATTCGGTGTAGTTTGGTTACTACGTATAAAGCTGCTATGAAAATTTATCTGCAGGTTTTTCTGTGAACGTAAGTTTTTATTTCTCTTGAATAAATGGCTCAATTCATCCCAAAATGTTTTTTTTAAGTGCAATGGCTGGGTCATATGGTACGCATATGTTTAGTTTTGTCATCAACTGCATACTCATTTTCATTTTACATCCCCACTAGCAATATATGAGTTTTCCAGTTTCTCTGCATCCTCACTGGCATTTGGTGATATCACTATTTTTTTATTTTAGCCATTCTTTTAGGTGTGTAGTAATATCTCCTTGTGGTTTTAATTTGCATTTCCCTAATGGCTAATGATATTGAACATCTTTTCATGTGCTTATTTGCCATCTGTGTATCTTCTTCAGTAAAATGTCTCTTCATGTCTTTTGCCCATTTTCTAATTGGTTTGTTTGTTTGCAAATATTTTCTACCAGTATGTAGCTTGTCTTTTCATTATCTTAACAGAGTTTGGGCAGAGCAAAAGTTTCATTTTTGACAAAGTCTAATTTATCAATTTGTCCTTTTATGATTTGTGCTTATGGTGTCATGTTCAGGAACTCCTGGGCAAGCCCTAGATCCTGAAGGCTTTCTCTTAAGGTATTTTTTCTAAAAGTCTTACAGTTTTTAGTCTTACATTTAAGTTTGTGATTCATTAAATTAATTTTTTGTTGAAGACTTAGATAAGGATTTCTCCCTCTTGCATATGGATACCCAGTTTCTCCAGCATCATTTATGGAAAAAGCTACCCTTCCTCTTAGAGTGGGTACCCACTCCAGTACCCATGCCTGGCAAATCCTATGGACGGAGGAGCCTGGTGGGCTGCAGTCCATGAGGTCACTAGGAGTCAGACATGACTGAGCCANACAGCCTATGACTACCTATGACCTGTTCACTATTTCTAGGATTCTGTCGTTTTATTTCCAAGAATGTTGTGTAAATGAATCGTGCAATATATAGTCTTTCTTTCTTCACTCAGCTTAATGCCATTGAGATTCATCCAAGGCGTTACATATACCAATAGTTTATTCCCTTCATTGCTGAACTTTATTTCATGGTATGGATGAACCACAGTCGTTTTTGTTTTGTTTGTTTTTAAACATTCACCTGTTGAAGGACTTAGACGAGTTATTCGGTGTAGTTTGGTTACTACGTATAAAGCTGCTATGAAAATTTATCTGCAGGTTTTTCTGTGAACGTAAGTTTTTATTTCTCTTGAATAAATGGCTCAATTCATCCCAAAATGTTTTTTTTAAGTGCAATGGCTGGGTCATATGGTACGCATATGTTTAGTTTTGTCATCAACTGCATACTCATTTTCATTTTACATCCCCACTAGCAATATATGAGTTTTCCAGTTTCTCTGCATCCTCACTGGCATTTGGTGATATCACTATTTTTTTATTTTAGCCATTCTTTTAGGTGTGTAGTAATATCTCCTTGTGGTTTTAATTTGCATTTCCCTAATGGCTAATGATATTGAACATCTTTTCATGTGCTTATTTGCCATCTGTGTATCTTCTTCAGTAAAATGTCTCTTCATGTCTTTTGCCCATTTTCTAATTGGTTTGTTTGTTTGCAAATATTTTCTACCAGTATGTAGCTTGTCTTTTCATTATCTTAACAGAGTTTGGGCAGAGCAAAAGTTTCATTTTTGACAAAGTCTAATTTATCAATTTGTCCTTTTATGATTTGTGCTTATGGTGTCATGTTCAGGAACTCCTGGGCAAGCCCTAGATCCTGAAGGCTTTCTCTTAAGGTATTTTTTCTAAAAGTCTTACAGTTTTTAGTCTTACATTTAAGTTTGTGATTCATTAAATTAATTTTTTGTTGAAGACTTAGATAAGGATTTCTCCCTCTTGCATATGGATACCCAGTTTCTCCAGCATCATTTATGGAAAAAGCTACCCTTCCTCTTAGAGTGGGTACCCACTCCAGTACCCATGCCTGGCAAATCCTATGGACGGAGGAGCCTGGTGGGCTGCAGTCCATGAGGTCACTAGGAGTCAGACATGACTGAGCCACTTCACTTTCACTTTTCACTTTCCTGCATTGGAGAAGGAAATGGCAGCCCACTCCAGTGTTCTTGCCTGGAGAATCCCAGGGACAGGGGAGCCTGGTGGGCTGCCGTCTCTGGGGTCGCACAGAGTCGGACACGACTGAAGCGACTTAGCAGCAGCAGCAGCAGCAGCAGCATCCTTCCTCTATCGAATTATTTTTATACCTTTGTCAAACATAAATTGGGCTTATTTGTGTAGGACTATTTTAGGGTTCTTCTGTTTACTCTTAAGTGTCGATCCTTCCACCAATAGTACATTATCTTGAATTACTATATAGTGGACTTATTATTGGGCTTCCCTGGTGACTCAGACAGTAAAGAATCTGCCTGCAATGCAAGAGACCTGGGTTCGATCTTTGGGTCGGGAAGATTCCTGGAGAAGGAAACAGCGACCCACTTCAGTATTCTTTTCTGGGAAATCCCGTGCACAGAGGATCTTGGTGGGCTACAGTCCATAGGGTCGTAAAGAGTGGGACATGACTGAGTGACTAAACATACATAGCCTTATTGTAGAGTGAGATCTTTCACTTTATTTTTCTTCAATTTTTAAAATTATTTTAAAGCCTGTGCTTTTCCACATAAATTTAACTTGTCCAAATCTACAAAAAATGTTGCTGGGAATGTGAAAGGAATTGCACTAAACCTGTAGATCAATTTGGGAAGAACTGATATCTTTACTATGTTGAGCCTTCCAATCGGTGAATGAGGTATGTCTCTTCATTTAGTTAGATTTTCTTTTATTTCATTTATTAGCAGTGCGTAACTCCCAGCACAGAGATCATCTGTCTATCTATTTATGAAATAGCTACAAATCTAATGTTATTCATCTATCAACTGATCGATCATTAAATCAAACTTTAGATTTGTACCTATTTCATTTGCTTCGGCACAATTATAGATTATATTTTGTCTTTAGTTTTGGTTTCTGCGGGTCTGTTGCTAGTTTATAGAAATACTGTTGATTTTTCTGTGTTGATCTTGTATCTTGAAACTACCGAAGTCACTTATCAGTTCCAGGAGATAGCTGAGATATCTTGAAAGTTTTCTATATAAACAGTACAGTTATAATGTGACCTACAAATAGGAACACAGTTTTTTTGTTTCCTTTTAAACATGCATGCTCTTTATCTCTCACTGCCCAGTAAAACTTCCAGCACTATGTTGAATATGAGTGATGAAAACAGACATTCTTTCTTGTTTCTGATCTTAAAGAGAAGGATTCAGTCTTTCAGCATTAAGTATTATGATAGATAATATTGTCTCTATCATATATTTTTTGTATAGCTATCTTCATGGTTGCTCTATCAAAACCTAATTTTTTCTAAATGTCATAGTAAAGTAAAATTGAAAGGTTAATTTCCTAACATAATAAAAAATATCTTAAAATAATTCAAAATCAGGCATCAGAGCAAAACACAAAGTGTTTCATTAAAGTCATAGCAGTGCAAAAATACATGTTATTATCAGTAATAGCAGACTTTTTAATGAAACTTCTACCTCATGCAATAAAGACAAGAAAATAAACAAAAGAATCAGACCTGGAATTGAAGAGTCAGATTTATGTCTTTCTTCTTACATTATGATCCTTTGATTGACTTCCTAGAAAACCAAAGAAAGAAATTCAAATTTGTGAATTGATAAGACATTTCAGTTATATGACTAGCTATAAAATAAAAATATGGAAGTAAACAGATTCCTACAGAGAAAAATCTAGTAGAAAACCTAAAATTCACAGTAGAAAAATATCCTAAAAATAAACATTTTTTTTCTTTTTTAATTCTCAAAACTAGACTTTCTTGGCAGGCCAGTGATTAAGACTGCTTCCAGCACAGGAGCCATGGGTTCAATCCCTGGTCAAGGAACTAAGATCCCACGTGTTGCATGGCTCCATCAGAGAAAAGAAAAGAAACAAGGAAATAAAAATCCTCAAAACTTCAGTGGCTTGAAGTAAAAATCCATAAAAACACTGGGACATACTATGATTTTGACTAAAAAAACAGATATTTAAAAATCTCTCTCTCAAATATCAACAGATATTTGAAAATAATGCAATACTTTTAAAGTCAAATAACAGATTTACTGTAATTTTAATGAAATTTGTAACCAGACAGTTATTTTAGAGTGAAAAATTGAGTAAGAAGGGCTAAGAAAATTTAGAAACAGCAAAATAATGAAAGACTTGACCTACTTATCATTTAATTGTCTTTAAAAGTTGCAGTAACTAAACGATGCGATGATGATCTTAGAAAAGTCAGGCAGATTAAAGGTATGGGATAAAACTCCAGAAATAAAACGCTTAAGTATTTGGTATATCACAAAAATTATATTGTAAAATAGGGGAGAACTGACTGTTTAATTAGTGTTTCTTCTAAACAAAATAAAAGTGCATTGTAATTTTCATAAATTTAATTTCCTTTGAATCTAAAAATATATGGGTTTTCACATCTTTTTTCCTTAATAAGATGTTGAAAATAACCTTTTTCTTGAAAAGAAAAACTCAGGTTTCTTTATCGAATCTGCTTTTATAGTAATGGATCCGTTCTCTTTTACTCTGGGTTTGTTTTCTTTTGCTCCTGGTTTGTTTTTGTTTCATGCTTATTTTTCTAACCTTTATATGAATAATTAACTTGTGTTATTCTTTCTTGCTTAGTATCAAAATTATTTTATCCTATAAATTTATGTGTAATTAAAGCTGTGACAACATCCCATAGATGTTTTTATACGTGCATTTTGATTGTAATTGTTTATTAAATAATCAAAGCCATTTCTTTTGCCCCTTTGTTAAGCATTATTTATGCTCTTTTTATTTTTCAAAAAAATAATGTTTTATGAGTATTTCTTTTTATTTTTGTTATTAACGTCTAGATTTTTTGCACTGATGTCGGACATTGTGTGAGAAAATGTGTTTTGTTGACTATATTGAGAGTGGCTCTAAAAACAATACAATCATATTTAAGTGACCCATGTGTGTTTTACTTGCTCAGTCATGTCTGACTCTTTGCGACCCTTTGAACTATAGCCCTCCAGGCTTCTCTGTCCATGGGGATTCTCTAGACAAGAATACTGGAGTGGGCTGCCATGGCCTCCTCCAGGGGATCTTCCTGACCCAGGGATGGAACCCACATCCTATGTCTCCTACGTTGCAGGCAGATTCTTTACTTCTTGAGCCATCAGAGAAGCCCTAAGTGATCCATAGACATTTGAAATGTATAGCATAATTGCATATTTATTTTCTCATATCAAATTGGTTTCATGATTTAAATCTTAAGCATCCAATTTTTTTTGCCTATTATCTGTTAAGCACTCAATAAACATGTAAAAATCTCTCACTTCTGTTGTTTCTCTGTCAACTGACTTTCCTGTTTTTAACCATAGTTATTTACATAGTTTGTTGCTATGTAATTCTGTATGTAAACTTTCATGAGCATTATTTTATTTGGTGATTATACTCTGAATTTTTAAAAGAAAGAAAATGCCTCTGTAGGTTTTGTCATCGCTTTTTTTTTTTTGCTTTTAAATATGTGTTGCCAGATATTAATAGGGAGCATTATCTCATTTTTATTTATTGTCATTAAGTGATATATTTAGTCCCTTTTGGATATTATACACTTTTGTGCGTATGTGCTTGCGTGCTCAGTCACTTCAATTGTGTCCGACTCTGTGATCCCATCGACTGTAGCCCACCAGGCTCCTCTGTCCATGGGAATTCCCAGGCAAGAATATTGGAGTGAGATGCCATTTCCTTCTCCAGGGGATCTTCCCAACCCAGGGATTGAAACCGCATCTCCTGCGTCTCCTGCATTGCAGGCGGATTCTTTACCCATTGAGCCACCTTGCAAACCCATAATGTTTTGTCCTTCTTTCTATTCTTTTATTTTAGTCTTTTTAGCAGTGTGAACTGTGATCTATTTGATCAATTTTCTCTAGTAATTTGGAAGTGATAAATCTTATTTTACTGTTACTACCAGACGCCTTTAAAGCACAGGCCATACCGTCCGCTACTGGCTCCATCTGCTGCCGTGTTGCTCAGTGCAGCCATGCCTGATCTCCATTTTCGATACTGTTATTAAAAGCTAGAGAAATAGATTTGGAGTGGCACTCCCTTTCTCATTTGTGACCTGCTCTCACCCCTCCAAACTGGTGCAATTGGGTTTCTCACAGATACTCTGTTTATATCTTGTCGAAACACACTTCTTTCTGTGGAAGGAAAACTAAGAGTTTTCTCTTGGGGTCTTCGTCACATCTAGTCTGGCTGCATAATGTCTGACTTGAATTTCTAAACGTTTCTGTAACACAATCTTAATTTTCAGTGCTCATGTCCTCCCCTGGTGGCTCAGATGGTAAAGAATCCGCCTGCAATGCAGGAGACCCAGGTTTGATCCCTGGGTGGGGAAGATCCCCTGGAGAAGAGAATGACAACCCACTCCAATATCCTTGTCTGGAGAATTCCAGGGACAGAGGAGCCTGACAGGCTACATTGTCCATGGGGTCCGAAATGAGTCAGACAGGACTGAGCAACTAACACTTTTACTTTCCTCCCCACCACACTTCCTGTTTTTCTATTGCTTTGCTCATCTGAGTTGGAATCTGCAGAGGGAAAGTTCACTGAAGCTTGAAGCCATGTGCGGGATATATTGAGCGAAAAGTCAAACTATAGAAGGTTGCATAAAACAATAAATCCCATTTGAGCTTTCAAAAACATGAATTTCTCATATCTGAAACTCCTTATACTAAATTAAGTCAGACAGAGAAAGACAATATCATACAATGTCATTTGATACTGCTTATATGTGGAATTTAAAGAGATGGTACACAATAACCCATTTACAAAGCAGAAATTGACTCACAGATGTAGAAAACAAACTTGCGGTTACCAGGAGGGAAGGGGGAAGGATAAACTGGGAGACTGGGATTGACATACACACACTATCATATATAGACTAGATAATAAGGCCCACTGTACAGCATAGGGAACTCAGCTCAACACTCTGTAATGACCTATGTGGGAAAAGAATCTTTAAAGAAATGATCATATGCATATATATATATATATAACTGATCCACTTTGCCATACAGCAGAAACTAACACAACATTGTAAATCAGCTACACTCCAACAAAAAATTCTAAATTAAAATATTAAGTTAAAAAGTATATCTCCATATATAATTAATATAAGAACAACTTAAGAATATGAATTCTGTATCCCAAATGGAGATAGGGTTGTTTGATCTTCACACTTTCAAGCTTAATGTTAAAATCCATGGAGAAATTCTTCTTTACTTCATATCCCTCCATGGGAGGATTTTTTAAAGGTAAAATAAACGACCATAAAAATATTGTTTCATAGTAGGATCAAGAATCGTATTCTTAAATCAACACAATTACAATTTAATCTATGTAATTTTATACATCCTCTAGGATTTCCCTAGAATAATTTAAATGATCAAATCTCATAACCCTATTTGTTAGTGACTTTCAAGTTTCTTTTAAAGGGGATAAATATATCTTAGACTGAGAACTTTTCTAACTCAGAATCTGTGTACTTTACAAAGGCCATGCATTTTGTATCTCTAAAAAATTCTGCTAACGTTAAATGTCTTCAACATAATAACTCTTTCGTAAAGAGCTTTATCATTCTGACAGCTTCTTTCATGTAGGTCAAAATGAAGCACACAACTTTTTCTCCGGTCTGCAAACAAAGCTGTTTGAACTCTTTTTTTTTAAGGCAACTCGCACCTCTTCTCTTACCTTGCACTGTTTTCAAATCCAAAGTAACAAACATCAAAACAGCACCTAAACAAAGTAGTTTGTGTTCCTATCTTTATCCCTCTAATTGAAGTCTTATTTACAGTTTTACTATAATGTCTTTGAATTGTAATGGTTAGGAGTTTGTTTGAAATCTTCAGTACAAGTGAAAGTTTATTTTGCTATGATTAATTCACTCCAAAAGGCATGCACAAAATAATACAATCATAGTAAGCTTTGGAAAGAAACTCAGAGATCATTTGTCAAACTATCTTATTTATAGAGGAGAAAGTTTGGCCCAGAGACGTTCTTTGATTGTGTAATGAAAGAGTCATAATGTCAGTAGCATCTGTGTTTTCCAAGCAAAACAGGACTAAGGCAGAAAGTTGAGTTTGTTCCCTGAATAACTCAGATCAAAAGAAGCTGAGGTATCTGAACTCAAAAGCCAGATGATAGGTTTGCCCTCAAACATCAGGACACATTTTATTTGTAATTTCACTTATCCACAGGATTCATGTGCTTTCTGATTAAACGTTTAATCAGTGATGATTAAGATGGACACAATAAAGGACAGAAATGGTATGGGCCTAAAAGAAGCAAAAGATATTAAGAAGCGGTGTCAAGAACACACAGAAGAACTATACAAAAAGATCTTCATGACCCAGAGAATCACGATGGTGTGATCACTCACCTAGAGCCAGACATCCTGGACTATGAAGTCAAGTGGGCCTCAGGAAGCATCACTACAAACAAAGCTAGTGGAAGTCATGGAATTCCAGTTGAGCTATTTCAAATCCTAGAAGGTAATGCTGTGAAAGCGCTGCACTCAATATGCCAGCAAATTTAGAAAACTCAGCAATGGCCATAGGACTAGAAAAGGTCAGTTTTCATTCTAATCCCAAAGAAAGGCAATGCCAAAGAATGCTCCTGGTGATGGACAGGGAAGCCTGGCATGCTGCAGTCCATGGGGTTGCAAAAAGTCAGACACGATTGAGAGACTGAACTGTATGTTCTGTTTTTTTGGCCAGGAGGCATATGGGATCTTAACTCCCTAACCAGGGATCGAACCCACATCCCCTGCATTGGACGGGAAAGTCCTAACCTAGACAAACAGGGAAGTCCCCAGCACGTGTCTTAACTCAGTGAGCTATGCTTCCCTTAGCCCTGTCTCTGTGCGTTCACCCTCTTCTCCTCCACTCCCTGCCTTGTGTTCTATCTTCCTTCCTGTCCGTCACTCCCTCAACTCATCATGACATCACCTTGGCTTCCGGGGAATCCAGGTACAACTGTCATCACATAGGTTGAGTCTTTTTTCCAGCATTCCACAGGAGACACATCTCCCCTCCTGACAGAATTGAGGCAGGAGTCCTTACAGTCATTGTAGCCACGTGGCTGAGCATCATCTAAAACTGGCCAGTCTGTTGGGTGATAATCAAGGAAACCTGGATGGCTAACGCCTTTTAAAATAAGCATCTTTGATCAGTGACCTCAGGACCCCATTGCCGTGAAGCCACACTTTTCCCTTCTAGGGAGAAATTGTGTCACTCCACCAAGAGAATTACATTCACCAGTTAGAATATGTGTGTCGTAAGCTCCACGGCTGCAGAGATGCACTGTTCTGGTCAGAAGGGAACTTAGACAATCATCACCGGGTCCAGACCCCAGCTTCGCAGAGCAGCAAACAGACTCAGGGAAGTGAAGGGACCCCCTCCCTCACCCCCACACAGCTACATACATCTTATAACAACACATTGAACTGAGACACTGAGAAAAGAAACTGCCACAGTGCAGAAGACACTTCCGTAGCTTTTCTTCACTGTGGTGGTCAGTCTGGGGCAAGAGGTAGATGTACCCACTGCCCCACTGTAAAGCAATGGGAGGTGCATTCTGTTTGGACAGAAACTCCCAAGATGAGAGCAGCAAGGCAATCAGAGGAAGAGGCAGGGCCCTGTCCAGACCACATATCTCTCTTTCCTGAAGTCAGGAGGCCTCCCCAATCACACATGCACAGAAAAGGCTTTTTGGAGGTCAAAGGGGAGTTATGTCAAGGGATGTTCTACCCAGAGTCTGCTTTGGTAGAATCCATCTTGGCTAAGAGATGAGTGTGCACACACATGGGAGGATCCTGAGATACACCAGAAATGGACCGTGAACCAGGCAAATCAAAATGATTGGCCAGGGGAAACTGGAAGAAATGCCCCCATATATGTAATTCAGACTCTCATAAGAGTGCAGCTCAGCGACTCTCCCTCTGAGTCTACCCGTGTCTATCCACATGCACTGTACTCTTTTTCCTGCTAATAAATACTTGCTTCACTACTTTCCATCTTTCTTGAAATTATTTTCTGCAAAGCCAAAATGCCAGGGCCCTTGGTCTAGTGGCTAGGATCTGGTGCTCTCACTGCCTGACTCAGCCTGTCTCTGGTTGGGAACCCAAGCCCTGCTTGAAGCTGCTGCAAACCTAGGCCACCCAAGACCAAGTCACACAAGGGGATCAGTACAGCTGTGTCAAAGGGCTAACTGATCAGATTCTGAGTGACAAGACAGAATATCTCCCTGCATGGTTGTGATACCGGCACACGAGTTTCAGCAGAAATTACTTAATTATGTCTCATATAGAAGCTCAATTTAAGTACCAATTCTCCTGTCTTACCTGGTGGCTCAGATGGTAAAGTATCTGCCTGCAATTCAGGAGACCCAGGTTTCATCCCTGAGTCAGGAAGATACCTTGGAGAAGGGATTGGCCACCCACTCCAGTATTCTTGCCTGGGGAATTCCATGGACAAAGGAGCCTGGAGGGCTAAGGGATCAGAAAGTGTTAGACATGACTGAGGGACTAACACAACCTTCCTCTTGACTTAGCAATGTTTATTCAAACTATGGGAAAGAGGATTTATACCCAAGACTGCTTTGTCACTCAATCAGTACCTTACAAAAAAATAGTAAATGGATAATTCAAGTCTACCACTCAGATAATTAAACTTAAAAATCTGTGAATGTATTTGCTCCTGGAGAGAGAGGATAGCCAGCTATAAACAGCGACCCTGGAATGTAATGGTTAAGTGGAAGGTGGAGCCACAGAGCCAGAAGGGCTCAGAGGAGAGAGAATGACTGGGTCAGTAAGATCAGACCTTCCTTGTCCAGGTCAAGATTTCACTGGATGTGTCAAATCAGGGTTGCTCTGCAAATTCTAAACCAGGGTTATTTGGCCCCAGTCTTTGGTAAAAAACAGTTGCAGCTGCCAGGTGTTAAGTATCTTTTATCTTGCTAGGGTGATAATCTGTTGATAATCTAGGACACATCTGAAACTCTGAGTCTATGTAAAGATTTGTAGATTCTAGAATGGTATACACCATTCAGCAAATCCACAGGTTAAGAACCTGCTAGGTGGACACCATCCTGATGCGGAGACAGACCGGTCAGTAAAATACACAAGATTTTTTTCTCTGTCCAAGACTGCAGCCTTGCAGGGAGACAGGTCCATAACAATCTCTGTGTAAATGGACACACAGGGGCAAGCAATGCGAGGCCAGGGAGGGGTCTTAGCTGCAGAAGCGAGGAGGGGAGAAGCTGGGAGAGGAGGAGAATGCTTTGCCTGGGGAATCAGCCAGGCTTTGAGAGCAGGTGTTTTGATCACCTCTTCAGCATCCATGGAGAAAGTGCTGATTCAAAAGGAAAGTTTCCACAAAGACCCAGATGAAAACACGTAAAATAGCCAGTGCCAGTACCCTGGCCCTATGACCATGAAACTTGCTCCTTTTTCTTTTTTCAGTTGAAGTATCGTTGATTTATAGTGTCACATTAGCTTTAAATGTACAGCACCGTGATTTTTATATATACATATATATAATTTTTCAGATTCTTTTCCCTTATTTGTTGTTGTTATTGTTTAGTGGCTAAGTCATGTCTGACTTTTTGTGATCCCATGGGCTGTAGCCCACCAGGTTCCTCTGCCCATGGGATTCTCCACGCAAGAACACTGGAGTGGTTTTCCAGGGACTCCTCCAAGGGACCTTCCCCACCCAGGGATTGAATCCATGTCTCCTGCATTGGCAGGTGGGTTCTTTACCACTGAGCCACCTGGGAAGCCCCTCTTTCCCTTATAGATTATTACAAAATAGTTTACTGTTCTGTCAAACTTGCTTCTTGAGGCTCACATGCACCCCAGCATGTGAACAAAATAATTTCATGTCAGGGGAGCATATTCGGTTCAGTTCAGTCACTCAGTCGTGTCTGAATCTTTGCAACCCCATGGACTGCAGCACCCCAGGCTTCCCTGTCCATCACCAACTCTCGGAGCTTACTCAAACTAATGTCCATCGAGTTGGTGATGCCATCCGACCATCTCATCCTCTGTCATCCCCTTCTCCTCCCACCTTCAATCTTGCCCAGCATCAGGGTCTTTTCCAATGACCCAGTTCTTCTCATCAGATGGCCAAAGTATTGGAGTTTCAGCTTCACCATCAGTCCTTCCAATGAACAGTCAAGACTGATTTCCTTTAGGATTGTCTGGTTTGATCTCCTTGCTGTCAAAGGGACTCTCAAAAGTCTTCTCCAACACCACAGTTCGAAAGCATCAACTCTTTGCTGCTCAGCTTTCTTTATAGTCCAACTCTCACATCCATACATGACTACTGGAAAAACCATAGCTTTGACAGATGGACCTTTGTTGGAAAAGTAATGTCTCTGCTTTTTAATATGTTGTCTAGGTTGGTCATAGCTTTTCTTCCAAGGAGCAAGTATCTTTTAANGAAATGGCAACCCACTCCATTATTCTTGCCTGGAGAATCCCAGGGATGGGAGCCTGGCGGGCCGTCATCTATGGGGTCGCACAGAGTCGGACACGACTGATGTGACTTAGCAGTAACTTAACCAACTAAAGATTTTTACTTTTTAAAAGTGCTAGTCAGTCACAAACATGGGTCACTTATGCACAGTAGATGCCTTTTTATTGAGAATCCAAATTGAGGAGCTCAAAACAGTCATTTAAAACATGTTTTAGGGACTTCCCTGGCTGTCCAGTGGTTAAGACTTCACCTTCCCATGTACTGGGTATGGGTTCAATCCCTCATCAGGGAACTAAGATCCCAAGTACCTCACAGTCAAAAAAATAAAAATGTAAAACAGAAGGAATATTGTAATAAATTCAATACAGACTTTAAAAACACATGTTCTACAATTTCTTTAGTAGAGAACCCTTACTAGCTCAAGTCAAGGATTTATGATTAAAATTAAGATCCTCATGGTCTGTCATAGGATCAGGACAATACCACATTAACATTTAAAACCATGAAATTTTGGAAGACCTTAAACATTAAAACAAGGTTAAGTTTAGTAGACTATTATTGCTAAACATATTTGACTAAACGGTAATTCCCTGAAAACTTACTACTTTAGTATTTGACAAACAATAACTAAGTAAACAAAATTATTAAGCAAACGGTCCCTCCCCCAATTGGTTTCACCCATCTCTCCCCGTCTTACATAGGAGACTCCATCTTTGTAGTTTTTCAAGTCAAAAATGTGCACCTTTAGTTGTTGCCTAAGGTTAAGAGGGATAGAACTGAGCATGAATGTTGTGGTGAAAATTTCCCAAACTAATTTTAACGATGGTTGCACAATTCTGTGAATATCGAAATACCTATGTTGCTTAGTTTTGGCTTTTATTGTCTGCCTTCTGAATGTGGGCTTCATGGGAGTGGATCTTAAAACTGTGTCCCATTCACTGTTAATCCCAGAGAGCATAGAATATATAGAATCTGTACTAGACCCTCAGAAACAGATGTTAGGTACACTGTCATGCATGTGCAGTCATTTCGTGTCTGACTCTTTGTGACCCCATGAGCTATAGCCCACCAGGCTCTTCGGTCCATGAGATTTTCCAGGCAAGAATACCGCAGTGGGTTGCCATTTCCTCCTCCAGGGGATCTTTCTGAACCAAGGATTGAACCTACGTCTTCTGCACTGGCAGGCGGATTCTTTACCACTGCACCACCTGAGAAGCCCAAACTCTCATGACCACATGACTATAAACACTGGAAAGCACTGATTGGAAGCAGAGCATCTAACAAGTGCCCAAGCCTACGTGTCCACAGCAGAGGGGCAATATTTGGAGTTTTCCTGAACAACACAAATATTTCAGATCGAATAATTATATTCATTGGAAAGAACAGGTGTAAGAGATTCCTTAGATAACCGAGAGTTTACTGCATTATTAAATGTTTTAATGAAGTGTCCTCTCATAGAAACTGTTTCATCTAAACACACTGGAGTCTCATCTTAATTTTAACTTTGCTAATTAAGTTATGCAAAAGAAATGCAGAAGGGATTTCAGTGAAGACCAGACGCAGGTCCTGCTTCGTATACAACATACATCTGATTCTTCTGACACATTTTAATGACTTTGTAGATAACCAGCCAGATCGTCCTGATTATATCATCCAGTGTTAATAATTATCTTCCTGAATTTATAGTCTATTTCCTAAGGAATCCAACTATCAGAGAAGCATCTGTTTGTCCCTCATCTGTGATTTGTTTCTTGCTTTTAATTTCACTGCTACTGCTACTGCTGCTAAGTCACTTCAGTCGCGTTCAGCTCTGTGTGACCCCGTGTGACCCCATAGACGGCAGCCCACCAGGCTCCCCCGTCCCTGGGATTCCCCAGGCAAGAACACTAGAGTGGGTTGCCATTTCCTTCTCCAACCAAAATGCCATTTACACTATTTAATTCAAAATACAAAATTCCACATTGCTCATGCAATTGAATATTGAATTCTTACCTGATGTAATGCTACAAAGTTATTTATAGAAGATACAGTGTCCAAAAGATATAAAAAGGTTTACTCCTAGGTGGCTGCCTCTGGAAAAAAAAAAAAAAAAACTTAAGTAGCTGGTAAAGTTTGGGCAAGGATCACAAGGTCAAATACAAATATATATTTACCACCTAACATATCCCACATAGGATATAAAGCTCAGGATTTTTTCTTAAAAATATGAATTTCTCAGTAATGCCAAAACTCAAATCACTTGAATAACATTTATTTACTTTACAGCAAATATTTGCACTAGCCCCCATTTTGTTCAAAGCAAGGGTAGATTTCTCCCTATTCCTCTGCAAAGGTTTACAAAGNATATTTACCACCTAACATATCCCACATAGGATATAAAGCTCAGGATTTTTTCTTAAAAATATGAATTTCTCAGTAATGCCAAAACTCAAATCACTTGAATAACATTTATTTACTTTACAGCAAATATTTGCACTAGCCCCCATTTTGTTCAAAGCAAGGGTAGATTTCTCCCTATTCCTCTGCAAAGGTTTACAAAGGCACTCTAAAAATACTATGTAAAAATATCATACAAAAGAGAAGCTACATTAAACTATATCTAATGGCTATTAACCAAATGGGTCATTACCAAGTGGAAATAATCAGGAATTGTATGCAAAAATACTTTGCCAAGTAACAGGGCTTTTTAAAAAACAGGCAACTGAGTAGAGACTGAGACACAGAGAACAACTGTATTGACACCAAGGGAGAGGAAGGAATTGGGAGACTGGGGTTGACAGATACACACTACTGATACTGTATATAAAATAGATAACTAATCTATTTTATAGAACACTCTGTAGAGCACTACTCAGTGCTCTGTCATGACCTAAATGGGAAGAAAGTCAAAAAAAGAGAGATATATATATGATATATGTATATGTAAACCTGTGGCTGATTCACTTTGCTGCACAGCAGAAACTGACCCCACATTGTAAAACAACTCTACTCCAGCAAAAATTAATTTAGAAATAAACAAACAAATAAATAAAAAGCAGGCGACCAAAACCACTTTCATGGCTTAGCAATAATATAAAATTGACAATTTCAAATAAAACGGCATGTGAAAAACAAGTCGCGTTTGGTTCCCTCCTCCTTCTCCAGGGCTGTCATGGGAAAGAAAAGGCATTTATCTGGGCTTTTGGAAGCGGGAGTCTGGCCCGAGGTCCAGGCGTGCCTGCAGACAGGAATAGTGTTCACAGGTTGGTTATGGCACCTCCTTTATCTTCAGGGCATAAACCCCTCGCAACCCACCCTACTCCGCGACTGCTATGGTTCTTCTGGAAAGAGGTGGAAAAGAAACTTGAAGAAGGAGGAAGCATAAAACAGAGCTGAGCATTAATCTGCGTCAAAGTATTTAGAGTAATCAATATTGCAAAAATTAATGTAAAACAGTGTGAGAATTCAAGGTCCTTTGAGGATTTTCTCACAGTCATATTACTCTCTTATTTAAGCAAGATTCAAACGAGANAGAGTAATCAATATTGCAAAAATTAATGTAAAACAGTGTGAGAATTCAAGGTCCTTTGAGGATTTTCTCACAGTCATATTACTCTCTTATTTAAGCAAGATTCAAACGAGAGCTTGGGACACTCCAATGCAAAGCAGTGGGTCTCTGTAAATTCCAGGGCTGGGAGAGAGAGAATACAGAGAGCCACTCGTCTTCCTCCTCAACTTTACCAAAACCGTGTGGCTAAAACGGAACTGTATTCCAGATTTTAAGCTTTTGCAAGGAAGTATCTCTTTCAAATATTAATAATCATTTCCTGTCTAATGCACGTTTGCTGTAGTGTTTCAGATTGAATTTGACTCTTACTTTAATTTGAAGGTGTATGTTAAGTCACCCCAAAGCATTTTTCCTTTACGTTTAATAATATTTTACAACCAAACCATATCTCTTTTCCTTGAAGCCCAGGATCCTCTAAGTCTCACGAAGGACTTCAGTTGGCATCTTTCTGGCAACAGTGGAAAGAGTCCTCCAACTGTTTTCTACAAGGTTTACACCCANCACCCCAAAGCATTTTTCCTTTACGTTTAATAATATTTTACAACCAAACCATATCTCTTTTCCTTGAAGCCCAGGATCCTCTAAGTCTCACGAAGGACTTCAGTTGGCATCTTTCTGGCAACAGTGGAAAGAGTCCTCCAACTGTTTTCTACAAGGTTTACACCCACATTTCACATTTTAACATGAAGGCAGGGACTTCCCTGGTGGTCTCGAGTGGTGAAGACTTTACCTTTCAATGCAGGAGATGCAGGCTGGATCCCTGGTCGGGGAGCAAGATCCCACATGCCTCACGGCCAAAAAAACCAAAACGTGAAACAGAAGCAGTATTGTAACAAATTCAACAAAAACTTTTTTTTTAAATGGCCCACATCAAAAAAAAAAAAAAATCTTAAAAACAACAACAACAACAACAAAGATGGCATTTTTAGCCCTGTATCTGATTTCCTTTTCCATCCTGGGCACGTTAAAGAGGAATGAATCTTTTGTTTCAGGGGTCCTGGAAGGAGGATAGTGACAGGCTGGCAGCTCTCACTACGCGTGGCCCGTGACTTTCTGAGTCGTTCCTGGCCTTAAGTCCGGGACTGCTCCTGCACCCAAGCTGCCTGCTCTTCCACAGACTGTGCACTCTGCCCAGGGAGTTGCCTTATCGTCCAACATGACAACTCCTCTCTTCCACCTCAGGAAACCCTTTTGTGTGTCTCGTTCATTTTTCATTTCCATTGTACGTGTTTTTTCCCCGATTTCTCTGCCATGCCTGCAACGAAGTGGAAAGAGTTAAACTATAACAATAAAAACCAAAATTGGAAAAAGAATTACTTCTTCCTTCAACTCAGAGAAATTGAACATCAAAATAGCCAGGATTTCAGAAGGAAAAGAATTCAATCTCATAAAATGGCTTGGTGACAGGGATATGTGGTGGGGAGAGGGAGGGCGGACTCACCCACCTTCTGATGTCAAGGTCATAGTTATTCCAAATTCTACAACTGCAGGTATGCCCTGCTCACCTGGATAGCTCACTTCTTCAATCATCACAATCAGACAATCTCCCTCTTTAACTATAATCATGACTTTTGCCATAAACTCTCTTTTGTCCTCAATTAATGGTGCTTCACCAACATTTGGAACTTATTCGATCTGTTTCTGTTGTTTTATTTTTAATATTTCTAGGATTTTGCTTCATATGAGCAGGATATAGTAACTTTTTAAAAAAAAACCACTGAGCTGGTGTCAATCTTGAAATTTATGTGTTTAATCTATTAACATTTATTGCAACTACCAATACATTTGGGATTTGTTTTACTGCAATTCATTTTCTTTTTTTCTTTTTTATTTTTTTTTAGTTTGTTTTGCTTTATAATACTGTATTCATTTTGTGCAATTCATTTTCATTGCCCTTCCTTTTTCTTTTGATTTTTGTGATTTCTGTGTGTTTGACACGAAGTTTTCAGTATTCTTTTCATTCATTTGTCCCAGAAAATTGACTATAAATGTTTTCTAAGCAAGATCTACGGGCTTCCCTAGTAGTTCAGGTGGTAAAGCATCTTCCCGGAATGCAGGAGACCCAGTTTAGATCTTGGGTCCAGAAGATCTCCTTGAGAAGGAAATGGAAACCCACTCCAGTATTCTTGCCTGGAGAATTCCATGGACAGAGGAGCCTGGCAGGCTACAGTCCATTGGGTCACAAAGAGTCCAACTAACACACACACAAGCAAGATCTAGGGTGACTTCCAAGATCTATGGAAGACTCTCATCTTCTGAAAAACAAGGGTCTTAGATCACACTGTCTCCTGGTTAGGACCCCTCCTCCCCCTCCACCCCCCTCGGCCACCACCGTCTCTATTAGTCTCTCTCACTGTACGTCTCTCATCATTCCCTCTGTCCTACTATTGCTGTTTAATACACTTTTGCTGTGCTAGTCTCTCAGTTGTGTCCCACTGTTTGTGATCCCTTGGACTATAGCCCACCAGGCTTCTCTGTCCATGGAATTCTCCAGGCAAAAATGCTGGAGTGGGTTGCCATTTCTTCCTCCGGGGGATCTTCCTGACCCAGGGATTGAACCTGGGTCTCCTGCATTGCAGGCAAATTCTTTATCATCTGAGCCAGCAGGGAAGCCCTTAATACACTTTTAAGTTCCATCTTGAAAAACAAAAGAAAAAATGATTTGTTTTTACAATTGCACTGTCAGTTTTACTGTTATTTTTCGTTCCTACTCCTCTCCATGTTTATTTTTCTTCCTTGTAAAGTACATCATAAGGAATTATTTCAATAGGTTCTGCAAATAGTCAACTCTAGCTTTGCACTTCTGAATTAAAAAAAAAAAATCTCCTTAATGAATAATAAGTTTCTGAATTCTACTGGGTGTAGAATTCAAGTTCAAAGGAACCCAAGGTATTGGTCCATTGTCTACCAGCATTATCGTCAATGAGGAGTCTGCTGTCCAAGACTTTAACCTGTAAACTGTTATTTTGTTGTTGTTGATTTGATTTCATTTTTTTTAAATAGTGCTTTATGTAATATACCATGCTTTTGAAATGTGAGGTTTTTTGCAGTCCAGTACATGAACAACCTTAGTGAGCATTCTGTGTGCACTGGAAAAGACTGTGGATTCTGTAGTTGTTGGGTCTTTTATTCTGGAAATGTCGGTTAGGTCAAGATGGTGCCATTCACATCTGTATCTTTACTGACTAATGTTCTAGAAACAACTGATTTTTCTAGTTGTTCTGTCATTTACTCATGAAGTAGTGATGAATTGTCCATTGCAACTGTGATGATCTATTTCTCCTGTTACTTCTGAGAGTTTTTGTTTTGAGCCTCTCTTATGGGTTACATCGTAATTACTATGTGTACATTACAAGCAGCCCTCAGAGATTTTACAGGCTCCACTTCAGACCACTATAATAAAACGAACNAGTAGTGATGAATTGTCCATTGCAACTGTGATGATCTATTTCTCCTGTTACTTCTGAGAGTTTTTGTTTTGAGCCTCTCTTATGGGTTACATCGTAATTACTATGTGTACATTACAAGCAGCCCTCAGAGATTTTACAGGCTCCACTTCAGACCACTATAATAAAACGAACATCTCAATAAAGCAAGTCACAGAAAATGTTTTGGTTTCCCAGTGCATGTAAGAGTTAGGTTTACATTGTTCTGTAGTCTGTTAAGTGTGCAAAAGCATTGTGCCTTTTAAAGAATGTACATGCCTCAATTAAAAATGCTTTATTACTAAAAAGTGCTATCACCTTCAGTTCAGTTAGTTCAGTTCAGTCGCTCAGTCGTGTCTGACTCATTGCGACCCCATGAATCGCAGCACGCCAGGCCTCCCTGTCCATCACCAACTCCCGGAATTCACTCAGATTCACGCCCATTGAGTCAATGATGCCATCCAGCCATCTCATCCTCGGTCGTCCCCTTCTCCTCCTGCCCCCAATCCCTCCCAGCATCAGAGTCTTTTCCAATGAGTCAGTTCTTCACATGAGCCTTCAGTGAGTCCTAAATTTTTTGCAAAAGTAACATCAAAGATCAGTGCTCACAGAGACTTCCCTGGTGTTCCAGTGGTTATGACTGCCTTCCAGTGCAGGGAGTATAGATTTGATACTTGGTCAGAGAACTAGATTTCACATGCCTTAGAGCCAAAAACCAAAGCATAAAACAGAAGCAACAAGGTAGCAAATTCAATAACAACTGGAAAAAAAACAGATCAGTGATCACAGATCACCATGTATATAATAATGAAATATAATACAAGTGTAATATAATATATAATATAAACATAATAATGTAAATATACTATTGATGTTACTAATATAAAATAATGTTTGAAACATTGAGAGAATTGCCAAAATGTGACACAGAGGTACCAAGTGAGAAAGTGTTGTTGTTCAGTCAGTCAGGCGTGTCCGACTCTTTGCGACCCCATGGACTGTAGCCCACCAGGCTTCCTATACATAGATTCTCCAGGCAAGAATACTGGATGAGTTGCCATTTCCTTCTCCAGGGCATCTAATTTCTGACAATTTAACTAACTTCCCAGAATCAGTTTAACCAGAGACTTGCTGTAAGGATTAAATGAGATAGTGTTTATGACGTGCCCAGGCTAAGAGCTTGCTAAATGGGTACTGCTCCTGCAGAGGCTGCTGCTAACAATGGTACCATTGCATCTACTACAGAAGCGAAAAGATCCATGGACCAGGACCCAGAAGCTGAGAAGTGCAGAGTGACAGTGTTTTTTTACAGCTTGTCACAAGCCAGCAGCATTTGGTGTCTACCGTGCTGGGTAGAGAGCTAAATTATGAAACTTGGCTGGGAACCAGAAGGTGAGGCTGGAGGTGGAGCAGGAGTTCAGGGCAGATCTGAGCAAGGGGAGCAGCACCTGGGCTGGGGTTAGCAGTGGCAGCAGACTTCCTTAGATAGAGCAGCATTGTTGCTGGCAGGTGATAGCTCTGCTGACCTGCTGCTCCCCTGGAATTTGTACCAGTGCACAAGTTCCAGGCCTGAAATCTGCCTTGTAGTCAGTGGAGCTCAGGCCCTGCCCCTTCACCATTTGGGCCAAATGCAGAGAGTGCCTGCATGCATGCTAAAATCGCTTCAGATATGTCCGTAACTTTGCAGCTCTATGGACTGTAACTTGCCAAGCTCCTCTGTCCATGGGATTCTCTAGGCAAGAAGATTGCAGTGTGTTGCTATGCCCTCCTTCAGGGGATCTTCCCTACCCAGGGATCAAACTTGCATCTCTTATGTCTCCTGAGATGACAGGTGGGTTCTTTGCCACGAGAGCCACGTGGGAAGCCACAGATGCAGAGAGATGGATCTTTATTAGAGGCGAGACTCCAGGTGATGGAGATGAACAGGACTGGAGATGTTTCCCACCCAGGTATAAAGACTATACAAATACACAGTGGTGGTGGTTACATGCCATACATTAAAGTGATTAAGTGATTCTAGGTCTTTCCATGGCTCCCGTGTTGAGTGTCTCCCAGGTTCCCTGTGGCTGTTGGGTGTCTCTATAACCTTCCTCCAGCACAGACCTCCAGTCCATAACATTGTGGGCAAACAGGAGACAGGCAGCAGAAGAGCCATGTTAACCCACTCACCTCTGGTCTAACCATCTGCTCTCCGCAGAGCTGATCTGTCCAAGGTCACCACGAGCTCATCTTTCGAATCTTCCCATGACAAGTCTTTTCATAAAAGCTTGAATTTCTAACTTCAATAGGCTGATGATAATAAAAGCAATTGGTCAGAAGCCAGAAAAACTGAATAAATAAGTCAAGAGGATGGTAAAGATTTAAACGTAAGTCATACTTAGATATTTTTAACCAAGTAATATGCTAGAAAAATATTTCTTAATATTCTTTAATTAGGCAAAGATGCATAAAGGCCATAAAATATGTGTCTCGATCGCAGTCTGCTTTGACTTGGGTAAACAAAAAGCTCTCTTTACCAAGTTCCCCAACTCAAAAAGTAGAAGTGTCATGTCAATGAAGTTAACAGTTAAGAACAAAGTATTTTAACTTCAAACTGTTATTCAGGAAAGAATTTTGAGGACTCCTTTAAAAAAAATTGGCAGTTGTCATTTAATATATGATGTGATCTAAAAGCGTATTATTTTTTAATGTTACCTAGGAGATTTCATCAGCTTCCTGACATTCTTAATCTTTGGTATAATTGTCTAAATTGATAGAACATCTTTTATTAAACGGATCAAGTCACACCCTGCCCTTTCATAAGTCAAGTAAACAGGTGTGATTATTCAGGGCTCGGAGTTCTTACTTCCTTTGTCTCGCTTTCCCCCGCCCCCACTCCAACCCTCTTAAAACTCTCTGATAATGATAAAAGTGACATTGTCTTCAATGATAAGAAGCACCAAAATTATTTTCTCCCTGACCTTTATCGCTTGCTGAACAAGTAGCTTCTGTTAGCAAAAGAGTTCAAGCTTTTCCTTACAAAGGATTCCTGGCATCGTGCCACAAGAAAAACATTTATTGTTTCCGATAAGGAAAGTTATTAAGCCCTCATCTTTTCTCAGAAAACCATTTAAGCAAAATAAAATTGAAGAGTATTTTAGGAACTACAGAAGGAGCAATTGAAGGGAAGGGCTTCCCTGGTGGCTCAGATGGTAAAGAATCTGCCTGCAAGGCAGGAGACTCTGCAAGGCAGGTTCAAACCCTGAGTCAGGAAGATCCCCTGGAGAAGGAAATGGCAACCCACTCCAGTGTTCTTGCCTGGAGAATCCCATGGACAGAGGAGCCTGGCAGGCTACAGTCCAGAGTGTTGCAAAGACTCAGACACGACTAGAGACTAACACGCAGGGGCAAAAAAAAATTCATAGGTTACATTTTCTGCAGATTCTCGTGGAGTTTTAGAACTTGGACTGTGTTTCTTGAATCACATAAAATACATATCCAGGATAATTGTTGGCATTGTTTTGATACCCTGTGGCACATTTAAATCGCTAAACTTGAATGTAGAAAAAGTAAGTTTTGTAAAAAGAAGTTGGGGAGAGCAAATAACAGGAAAAAAGCACATGGAATTCACATAATGGGCTGATGACGCTTGAACCTCTGCAATTGGCTATTTCTTGGATTGAGGGCTTCAGAAGCAATTTTCATCTCCTTTTAAACCTAAATGTGTGTATGTGTATCAAAAGTGTTGCCAACATTTGTTAAAAAGGCAGTGCACATGCAAAGGTTCATCACTTGGTAGTCAGCTGCCTTTACTGGTTGTTTTTTTTTTTTTCCCCTGGGGCTTTGAAACAAACCAGTGTGATCTATGTACCCTGTAGGCTGCAGAGTCCGTGAGAACGGAAAGACACTGTTGTCATTAATTCTTAAAAAACTATGGACTAAATGGCTGCCAAGTCAAAGTTATAACAAAACCTCTTCCTTTTGTTCCTAAAAAGTGTGGGTTGATTTCACACTGTGTTCCATTCAGCTGTAGGTATAGCATATAGTCAGAGAAAAGACACCTAGTATATTAAAGCCAAATAAAAGGAAGCATGCATTTACAAATAATAAGATTCATTAAGGAAAATAATAGAAGTGGCAGTAATACTCATTAAGTCGAGAATTCATAACTTGAGATTTCTCATTCACCATAAGCTTCATGGTATGCCACAGTCTTTAATAGTCTAGCCGATTTTTGTAATCCTTTCCTTAAAAGGTGATTGGCTTTGCATGTTAGAATATGCAAAATGCACATAAAAGACTGGCTTCTCTGACCATCTCTTTGTGTTTGGGTATAGATTTCTGTATGGCATAATATTTCCACTTGTGCTGGCTTCCTGGCATGAGAATGTTTATTGCGCTCATTAGCTAAGAGGGTATCGGCACTGGTCCAATGCACACAGATCTGCCTTCTGATTTCAGCCATTAAATTGCAATGGGGATTCACGGGCTTTAACATTGTGGGTGTGAGAATAATAAAACGGAGCTCCATCTTTAGCCCAGTTACCATGGATGCAGTTAAAGGTCAGGGTGCCAGCTGCTAACTAGTTGCCGTTTGAGCTATGTCTCCCCACCTGCTCTGGGTTTTCAAGCACTCTGTCCCTCTAGGTCTGTCCCGGAATACCTTCACCCACTCTAGTGACACACTCACCTCTCCCCTCTAAGACAGAGGGCTCCCCCTTTCAAGACAATGGTTGCCATAGGTCTCATTTTCTATTTACGTTGTATAGATGGGTACAGAATCGGAAGAAAGAGGCTATAATAAAAATACACACTGCTGTTGCTTCAGCATCCTCAATTCTCCACTCATTTTCTGCACATCACTCTACGTGCCCAACGAAAAAAAAAGAAGTATAGTAAATTCCCGTCTCTGTTAAAACTGGTAATGGGTTCAGGCGCTGATGCATTCACAACATGAAACATCAACTTCTTCATTCGGCCCAAAGTCCTAGGAGTTAATTCCCTGTACTGCATGAAGTGTCAAGGTAATTACAGAAGACCAGCCCTATTTCTCCGTGCGCCGCCTGGCTTCCCGAGCCCCTCTGTTTACAGACGCACCAACGCAGAACCACAGTGCTTTCATTCAGCTGAGCTTCTTAATCGAAAAGGTTTGGACAATGTTGGATTTTCAAAAAGAAGAAGTGTGTCTGTGGTGGGGGGTTGGGGGGTATGCAGAATTAAAAGTAGCCAAGCAAAATCAAGGACATGGTAAGAAAGCTGAAAGCTCTACAAAATATCGCCTGATGTCAACACCTCATTTCAATAGATTTTAAAACTCCTGTTCATTTCCAAAAGAAGGTACTATGCGCCTTTCCCCAAGTAACCTAACTGGGGATCTAACCTAACACGATCACACTGTGATATATTCGGGGAACATGTAGCTAAAAAAATTACTTTGGGGAAGTTTATTGTTTTTCATTCTGTGTAGATATAAGTCCTAACTATGTGTAGCTATATAAGCCAGAATACAAAGAAACTCAGAAAAAAAATGTTGTACCCCTCTGTTTTAAACATACATTTATATAACTTGTCATTTCATAAAAATAAATTAAGTATTATATGAGCCAAATGTTTCAATTCCACACAAGAGTGGTTTCTGGGACTCTTGGCAGAAGGCCACTATATTCATTTTTATTTCAAACACAATGTGAAGTCTTTAATTTTAATATACTTTGTAACTATAATGGTTATAAGGTATATACTGTATTAATTCATCTTCATCCTTTGCTGGTCCTGGGCAAATTCCACTGAGGAACAGAACGATTGCCCTGATTTCATGTGTCTTACATACTTGAAAATATTGCCGAAGAGTCAGTAAGGTGTAGACCAGAGAGCACAAGAATCTGAAGCTGATCCTTCAGGACTCTGTGCCCTAAATGCTGACCCTAGCTTTGACATCTTGTCCTTCCACATCCCTGGTCCCCAAGTTCAATGGCCAGGTGGAAAGGCGAAGGGCGCCCCCTGGGGTGCGTCCCCAGCTCCTGAGCCCGACACATCTCCCCACGGAGCCATCTCTCAGCTTCCTCAGTCTGGAACAGGAGCATCAGTTGGTTAGCTGATGGGAGCCTGTGTGTGGCAGCCCTGTGTGATGGCAGTGTGTCCAAGGGCCCCTTTCTTCCCTGGAATGCCACCACCCAGCAGTCAGAGAAACAGCAGAAAGAGAACACCAAGACAGCCTAGCCCCAGCTCTGCCAGGAAAAGGGAAGACTGATCCCAGGAAGAGGGAACAGAATGAGAAGGACCGACACGTATGCAACTCTACGAATCCACAGCGACAGTCCTAGGGTTTCAGAATGACCTTCGTAGCACAGTGGAATTTCATTAAAGAGGCTGCTGAACGGGGCAGAAGGGAGAAGTCATTTCCCTAAGCCGTGTGGCAGTATTCTTGGGGACACCAGCATAACACATTCCCAGCGATCACGGAGACTTCAGCTCCACTCTTCCTCTGCCACACTTCTAATCAGAGAATTTCTTCCTGTGCCTTGTTTACTGTTGATATTTTCAGGCTGATTGGAGAGGAATGACATTTTGACAATTTACTATAGCAGTAAGCACTGCGCAAACAAAAGGTGCTGATGAAAACGGGGACCCATTATTATGTAAATGACAGCTGAGTAACACAGACTCCATCTCCCAGTCACCATCATTGAGACCAGTTTTACTCAATGATAATAATTTTCATGATTGCAGACTTCAGAGTGATCAGAAATATGCTTTCGCTGTTGCATTTATCTACTGCTGGTACTTGACCCTTAATTAAATTCTGAAACTTTTTTATATAATAAAGTAAAATACAGCTGACACTTCTGCTAAACAAAGAGGCTCCAACACAGAGCTACCAAATAAGATAAAGGTATTCCAGACTTACCTCGCTGTATTTATAGTAAACATGGATGGTACAGTGTATTTAGAAAGCTAGCTTAAAGTTTAAAATGCAGATGTCTGCTATCAAGCAATTTCAATTCTGTGCTTCAGAGCTGCTCCTCTTAAATGGTGCTAAATATCTTGGACACATCATAACCAAAAAAAAATCTGCTTAAAAGACATGTAAATGTGCTCTGAAAATAAGTTCTGTGGATTCTTTAAATCTTCCCTCTTAATATCTAGACTATTCAAATCGAGTCTTCAAAACTATGCCACTTATTAAGATACACACAGCATGGTAAGCTGGCGTCGAGTTTTGTAAAGGAATATTTTCTTCATAAATTCGTTCTTGTCTTAAAAGGAGAAAAGCCGAGGCAAATCTGAAGACAGCATTTTGGCTTTAATGAAAAATTGATTGGCTAAAACAGATGTCAAAGCGAAAATACAAAGAAGTCAGGCATTATGCATGTATCAGCTTTTCTTTTTAAGCGTTCCTGATGGAAGAATATACTTTGACTAATGTGTTCTCATTCTCTTGAAATCTTTCTAGTGCTCCAGAGCGTTTATTTACCTTGAAGTTTTCAGAGTCTCGGGATAGGTAAAAGGTCTTCATTGAATATGTTAATAAGGAAAAGTCAGCTTGAAGGGGCAATTGTATGAGCCCATTTTTTAATTTTTTTTTTTTAATATAACCCTTTGTAACCAGGCAGATCATGGAACCAATGAGCTCCGAAGGTAATTACTTAAGTGGGTTTCATGAAGAGTAGAGAGATGATTGGGCCACATTAAATAACAATTGGGTCCTTAATGATGTGTTGGGCTATAATGCAAACATCCCTCCACCATCACTCCACCGTACCTTTCTAACGACCCCCAGGCCCTCCATCCCCCTGCCTCAANCTTAAGTAGGTTTCATGAAGAGTAGAGAGATGATTGGGCCACATTAAATAACAATTGGGTCCTTAATGATGTGTTGGGCTATAATGCAAACATCCCTCCACCATCACTCCACCGTACCTTTCTAACGACCCCCAGGCCCTCCATCCCCCTGCCTCAACTGGGGGCTTTCAGAGACTGTGTAAACACCAAGTGAGCTGGTATATTTTTTTTAGACTGCAGGGCCTGCAGCTGCGTGGTCATTGATAAATTGGCTATGAATTGCTGAAATACTTCATATGAATATAAACATTGTTGTAGCTTTGTAACTGAAAAAAAAAAAAAGGAAGAAAGAAATGTGCTTGACTTGAGAGAGAAGACTACAGTTCAAAGCACAGCCTTCTAGAGATTTCCTTCTTGGTGAAGTGTAAAGGTCTCGTTTACAGGGAAACCAGCATAACAAGTCTAAAAAGTATGGGAATGTAGTGGAGATTTTCTTTGTTAAAGAGGAACATTTTAAAGAAACTAATTCAAGTGTGGTTTTGAGTTTAGGTATCAGTGGTTACAATTTAAAAAAAACACATGCCGATACGGGAGACTTAGGTTAAATCCCAGGGTCAGGAAGATGCCCTGGATGTGGAAATGGCAATCCACTCCAGTATTCTTGCCTGGAGAATCCCATGGACAGAGGAGCCCTGTGGACTACAGTCCATGGGGTTGGAAAGAGTCAGACACAACAGCAATTAAACAACAACAATGTGTATAGAGGCAGGAAATACTACTGCAGCCTGTTGTATGCTTTTCGAACATATAGTCTTCTGAGCATGTGTGTACACTCCATTTGTGTAGAGAGATCATAATAAAATACCCAGTGTCTGAGTTAGGAGTTACATGAGATGCTACCTAACCCTGAAAGAATTTTCACAGTGGTGTAAACTTGTAGGAGAAAAGTAAAATGGAAAGGGTAATGCGCCCAGGGCCATAAATTTTCTTGACTGCTCTTGGATGTTATTATAATGACTATTTCCCTGGTAACCCCTAATAGTATCTCTTTGTGGACATGTCTGTTAAATCTTTTAGATGATCATGACATCTCTAATGTTAAAATTAATAAATACATTTCTGAAAGAGTTCATTCCAGTAGAACGGACAAAATGCACTCCGCTGTGCAAATACTTCGCATTAAATTCTAACTCTTGGGATTAACTCTGTACCCACTTCAGAGAATGGGAAAATGAGGTACCTAAAATGAAAAAGCTCCTCTGAAATTTCACTGTAAGTTAAATATATGGTGGGAATGGAAATGAACCAATCTCTCACCTCTTCTGTCTTTTTTTTTTTTTTTTTTTTGGTCTGCCTGTTTGTTTGTTTTAGTTGAGTAATGAAGACATTGAGATAAGAACTGACACTGAAACAGACATACATGCCACAGAAAAATCACAATCCAAGCTCATGCTGAAAGATGTGTTCCTAGATTGGACTTTGGAAATAAGCACCACCAAACCTCTCCGTGTTAATTCTTCAAATTAAATGAGGCCAGTGTAACTATGGGGCTTCCCAAGTGACTCAGCAGTAAAGAATCTGCCTGCAATGCAGGAGACAAGTTGAGTGCAGTTCAGTCCCTGAGTCAGGAAGATCCCCTAAAGTAGTAAAGGGTAACTCACTTCAGTATGCTTGCCTGGAGAATTCCTTGGACAGTGGAGCCTGGTGGCTACAGCCCACAGGGTCGCAAAGAGTCAGACACAACTGAGCATGCTTGCATCGCGCCTGTATATCACAATTTCCAATTCTGTCTTCTTGGGTGAAGCACTATGATACACCAAGTGTGGAGCTTTGCAGATGTACGAACATCAGCCCTGAACAGAGGACAGAAGAGGAGGAGGCCACCAAGGCTGGGCCCTGTGTCTTGTTTGATGCCTCCTTTTTGTTCACAGCCATCGGTGAGCTGGGATATTAGACCCCATAGGAGGCTGCCTGTCTCTCTGCTTTCTCAGAGCTTGAACTGAACCCTGGTCTGATGGACTCCAAAGCAAGACTCGTTCACAGCCTGAGCTGGCCAGCGGGGAAAGGGATAATCAAGGCTCGTAGCATGCTGCAGGCGCTGGAAAAGAAGCAATGCCACTGTGGCGACTCTAAAGGAGAACCACCCCTCATCCTGAATATTCTTTTAAAACCAAGGATGAGCTGCCATGTGGGATATTACCAGACCAGCTCCTACTGAGTCCTGAGCAATCTGACTTTCCAGCAAGTATTTTGCCCTGAACTCTAGAGAGTTAAGCATTTTGTGCCCATTTTACAGATTTGAGAAATGAAATTCATAAAGTAAAATATTTCTCCGAGGCTAGGATAAATGAATTGCACAGCTGGAAACGGACGAAAAGCCAGGGGCACTTCATTCAACTGGTGGTGGTGGTGGTGGGCTGCAGTCTTCCCTGGTCACCGTGTTTGATTCCCAAAGAGCCTTCGTAAGTTTGTGTGCTATGATCCTCTCAGTGACATTCGAAAGTGGAAGGAACCAACTGTGACACACACACACAAACCCCTTCAAAATATCTTGGGCACACTCTTTTTTAAAGCAGAACTCCCTGTGAGTGACAGCCAGTTATTTAGAGCCTATCGGTGCCAGGCAATGTTTTGCACTAGATATATATGAACTTCTCAAAACCACCTTATAAAGTATGTATTATTGTTTTCAGGGCTTCCCACGTGGCTTAGTGGGTAAAGACTCCGCCTGCAGTGAAGGAGACACAGGCTCAACCCCTGGGTCGGGAAGATCCCCTGAAAGAGGGTAAGGCAGCCCACTCCAGTATTCTTGCCTGGAGAATCCCATGGGCAGAGGAGTCTGGCAGGCTACAGTCCATGGGGCTGCAAAGAGTCAGACACAACCGAGTGACTGAGCTCACACGCACACACACAGCATTGCTTCCATCCTCATTTTACGGATGAGGAATCTGAACCACAAAGACTAGGTGACTCGCTCCAGGCCGTGCAGCTGGAGAATGGAGCCAGGATCTGGAGCCAGGATCTGAACCCAAGATGGGCTTCATGAGCCTGGACCACTGAACCACTCTGCTTCCTGCAAAAGCAGTGGTGGTTGGTTAGAGTGAGGCCCATCCAAGGAACTAGGAAATACTGATTAAAACCCTATGGTAAATGGACTCAACTATTTACCCCTTTCTTCAAAATATTTTTCACGGGGACCATTCTCTCCTCTTTATTGAATTTGTTATGATGCCATTTTGGCTTTATGTTTTGGTTTTTGGGGCCATGAGTCATGTGAGGTCTTAGTTGAACCAGCATCCCCTGCAATGGAAGGGGGAGTCTTATCCACTAGACCACCAGGGAAGTCCCTATTTATTCTTTTTAATACAACCCGTTTGGATGCTTTCGTTTTCTCTTGATTTTCATTTCATTTCATTTCATTATTTCATACATAGATTTCAATTAACAACAAATTTTGTTACTTACCTTCAGACTGAAATACAATAACATATAGATTTAGATTCAGCAACAACCATGCTTATATATATTGATACTTAATATTTCTTCTTTATTGTAGCTAAATTAATAGTGTAACTTTTTATGTCAACGTGCCAATTCATATGAAAGATACTTGCTAAAAAAAATTTTATTCTTGAAGCGCTTTAGGAAGAGATATGAAAGGAATAATAAAATAGAAGAATAAATAAAATTATTTGTGATGAAGCTATAAGTAATAGTAAGGGCTTCCCCGGTAGCTCAGACGGTCAAGAATCTGCCTGCAAAGCAGGAGACCAAGGTTCAACCCCTGAGTTAGGAAGATCCCTTGAAGAGGGGAATGGCAATGTACTTCAGTATTCTTGCCTGGGAAATCCCATGGAGAGAGGAGCCTGGCGGGCTACAGTCCATGGCGTCGCAAAGAGTTGGACAAGACTGAGTAACTAACACTTACCTATAAACTTTAGTACCGGCTCAAAATCCTTCAGAAAGGAAACTTCTCCATGTCTAGCTGTCTCTGAATTTCCCTTGCTACTCTGTTTCATTTCTCTGTGCTGTTCTCTTTTCTCACTTGACACTGGGAGACAGTCCAGGTCTCTGGTGGTTTGCACAGCGTGTCACAACATTCTTCTTCCTTGACTCCAAGGAGGAACCACAGGCCTGACCTCTTTCCCACCTGACCCCTCATGAATGGGGCGTGGAAATCTCTGCCCTTGCCCTCAGGAGCTGCAGCTCATTCTAGCTCCAGTGCCAGCTGCCCCTTAGGGTGACCCCTGGAACCTTCCAAACCAGAGCAGTGTTGGTTCACGTGTGACTGGGGTAAAGGTTTGTGATGGGAGCTTATGCCTTTTAATACATGCTAACTGAGCCACCACTGTGGACCCAGTCCTGCATTCCCTGACTAACCCTGGAGCGAGGGTAGAGACCTCCGCGATCTTGCTAAACACTGCTTGAGAGACCCTGGTCAGCCGGAGGCACCCCAAAGGTTCCTCAGAAGATGCTCGTTCTCAAAATGCTCCAGGAGCCCTGAGCTGCATCAGAGGCACTTTGCTTTCCCACACAATGATGCTCTCCCAAGAAGCAGAGACAGGGCTGAAGTGTGGGCTGCAGGAGTGTCAGTGGGGTGATGCATCAGGACCAACACAGGCGAAGGAAGGGGACAGAGTGGGAGTGGACAGAGGGGGACGCCAGGCTGCAGTGCCAACAGCGCCCCAGCGGACTCAAGGGGTTCTAGTGTCGGCATGGCCCTTTCAAGTCACCCCAGTGTGGAGCAAGGAGGTCAGGCCCCTAAAACCCTACATCAGAGGCGTGCTCAGGTACACGTGCTCAGTTGTGTCAGACTTTGCAACCCCGTGGACTGTAGCCTGCCAAGCTCTTCTGTCCGTGGGATTCTCCAGGCAAGAATACTGGAGTAGTTTGCCATTTCCTCCTCCAGGAGATCTTCCTGACCCAGGAATCGAACCTGCATCTTCTGCCCTGGCAGGTGGATTCCATCTAAGCCCCCTTTGTTTATTTATTTTTTGTTAACTCATTCTACAGGCTCTTCTCCACAGAGTAAAGTAATCTTCCTTTTTTAAAAATGTAAAGTACAGTTGGTATACAATGTTACATAAGCTCAGCTTCCCTGGTGGCTCAGGGGTAAAGAATCCACCTGGGATGCAGGAGATGTGAGTTCAATCCCTGGGTTGGGAAGATCCCTTGGAAAAGAAAATGGCAACCCACTCCAGTATTCTTGCTTAGAAAACTCCATGGACCAAGGAGCCTGGCGAGCTATAGTCAGAGGGGTCTCAAAAGAGTCAGATAAGACTCAGTGACTAAGCAAGAGCAGCAGTATTACGTAAGTTACAGGTGTACAATACAGTGAGTCACAATTTTAAGGAAGATCAGGTTGAGCCTCTTCTAAGCTGAACCTCCTCCGCTTGGGATGTGGCCCCTCGGCCTTGATTCCTGGCCAACAAGCCCCTCACATCTGAAGACAGGTCACGGCTCAGCCCTCACCTTCTACCCACTGCTCTCATCTCAGCTGCTTTGCCCTTTCCACTGTCATGCAGACCCGCCTCCTATGCTGTGATTCAGGCCTCTGCTTTTGCTGGGACTTCTGTTCCCTTTGCTTGCCCCCCAGAATTGTCGCATCTCCTTTAAGATGCCAGCTTCTTGGGGAGTTCCCTGCAACACCCTGATTCAGAAGGGCTCTTCGCCTTTCCAGACTCTTTCTGTCTCTCTGAAGCCTGTATTCATTCCCGGTAAGGAGTGTGTGTGTGTGTGTGTGTATGTGTGTGATCACATGTTGTTTTGCTCACCACTATATCTAAGCTCCTAGAACAGTTCCTGGCCTAGAGGAGCATTGAATAAATATTTGTTGAGTGAAGACGTAAATGAAGAGATCAATGAGCAAATAGAAGCATGCCAAAAAGTTATGGATAATGGAGTTTGTAAGTTACCGAAATTTTCAAGGAGAGGATCAGAGTAAATCTCAGCTAAAAGAAAACCCTCCAATAAATGGAAATAAAAATGTTTATTCTACTGAGTTATGATCAGAAGGAGAGGATTTATATCTCAGTTCATTTACAGGCACCATATTATAAATTCCTTGAGGCCACAAACCAGGTTTCATTTTAGTTTTATTCCCCCAAAGCCCCTAGCATAGGTGCATGGTACTGTAAGTGAATGAGTTGCCCCCTAAATGAATGTGAACTCAATTAATTTAGCATATCAGTATGCTCTGTCATTAAAACAAAGCCTTCGGTCACCTGAAGCCTTCATGAATGCAGAAGGTTGGCCATTTCAAGTATCGTTATGTTTTTTCTTGATCATCTTTAATAGTGTTAAACTAGCACACCAATTTTCCTTAAAAATGCCTGTAGATGTCGAGTTAGGAAAAAACATTAAATATTGCATTGCTATTTGAGAGAATTTGCTAACTTGCATAGGAATGAAAGACTCATTCACTGGGGCTCAGAAGGACTAACCCATGAACAGCGTTTATAGGGTGGGCTCCGTGCTTGGCCCCGCCATGGGCAAAGGTGCTGTCTTAATGATCCAGAGGAATGCTCAGGACACACATGGCTGTTTGAGAGAGCTGGTGTGGGGGCTTTGGCTGGGTTCCTTTCTTTTAGCTTGGTAAACCAAGCCTGGAGTAGAAAACGGCAACCCACTCCAGTATTCTTGCCTGGGAAATCCCGAGGACAGAGTATCCTGGTGGGTGTGACAGTGAAGCCAATGACAGCCCTTTAGGTCACAAAGAGTCTGACCCTACTGAGCCACTGAGCACAGCAAACCAACTACTCTGCCTGCTAATGAAAAATTGGTACGATGTGTTTTGAAGCAAGTAAGGGACTGACCGTGACTCTCCCCTTGCAGCAAATATGCATCCCTATGAACACTGGGAGAAGCAAAGCTGAGCATCCCTTCACCACAACTTTCTAGAACCTCAACAACAACAACAACCGGCCAATCGACAATAGGTGGGGGTCCAGCTGAAGAGCCATGAGAAACCCAGACATAGCATTACAAAGCAGAGACATTACTCTGCCCGTTTTCCCAGTAGTCATGTATGGATGTGAGAGTTGGACCATAAAGAAAGCTGAGTACCGAAGAATTGATGCTTTTGAACTGTGGTGTTGGAGAAGACTCTTGAGAGTCCCTTGGACCACAAGGAGATCAAACCAGTCAATCCTAAAGGAAGTCAACCCTGAACATTCACCTGAAGGACTAGTGCTGAAGCTGAAACTCTAATACTTCACCCACCTGATGTGAAGAGCCGACTTATTGGAAAAGACCCTGATGCTGGGAAAGACTGGGGGCAGGAAGAGAATGGGGCAGCAGAGGATGAGCTAGCTGGACGGCATCACTGATTCAATGGACATGCTGCTGCTGCTGCTGCTAAGTCGCTTCAGTCGTGTCCAACTCTGTGCGACCCCATAGACGGTAGCCCACCAGGCTCCCCCGTCCCTGGGATTCTCCAGGCAAGAACACTGGAGTGGGTTATTTCCTTCTCCAATGCATGAAAATGAAAAGTGAAAGTGAATTTGCTCAGTCGTGCCCGACTCTTAGTGACCCCATGGACTGCAGCCTACCAGGCTCCTCCATCCATGGGATTTGCCAGGCAAGTGTACTGGAGTGGGGTGCCGTTGCCTTCTCCACAATGTACATGAGTTTGAGCAAACTCTAGGAGATAGTGAAGGACAGAGAAGCTTGGCATGCTGCAGTCCATGGGGTCAAAAATAGTGGGACACAACTTAGCAGCTAAACAATAAAACAACAGCTCGGTAGAGAAATGCCAGCATGGACCATCATGCCGATACCGGAAGCAGTCCACCCACATTCACACCTGAGCCCAGTCTTCCCAGGTCAAGGCCAAATCTCCCATCACAGACACCATGTAGGAAATAAGAAGCTGAGGGAGACAGATTGGAGGAAGACCCCAAGAGACCAGAGACCCAGGGGACACACAGGAGGCAGCAGTGGGCCCTGTGTGCCCTGTCTCTTTGCAAAGTCATGAACCATGTTTAAGCAGACACTGCATTTTTTCCATTATCTCTGTTTTTCTCATAATGAAAACGACCTAAGCTTTTTTAAAAAAGAAAAATTAACCAAGACACTCATACCTGCAAAAGTCAAACAAAAACACTCATAAACTTACCACAAGCAGACCAGCATTATTCATCTTTTTCTGTGAAGGCTACACATAAACTTTTCTCTATACGAGGTAGTTCACGTCTGCTAACTAATAACTGACTGTCAACTGTCTGAGAATTCTGCAGCTCTACGGCATGCCTGAGAGAGGTGCTATCAATTGTATTTAGCATTTCTGTCTACTCCTTGGTCCTTTCATCCAGTGAATATTTTTTAAATACCTACTATGTTCCAAGAAGTAGTCTGCAAGCTCCTGATGCAAACTAAGAGACACCATCGTTATTTTCAAGCAGGTCCAAAAGAGAAAAGAAAGTCATTACAGTTCCATGAATTATAATTTAGTGAGTAGGAGCATCTTACCTAGTTAGAGACTGAGAAGTTCCAGAGATGTGATAAATGAACTCCGTATTGGTGAGTAGGAGGCAGGTAATAGGGAAGAAGTGAGGGGGAGGGGGCCAGAAGAGTAAACATTGTGCATTTGAGGAGTAGTCAGGTCAGAAGAGCTGACACCCAGAAGGGGAGATGAGAAGAAAGGACGGGTGATGCTCACTGGGTGTGGGATTCAGGAGGGTTCTGCTGAGGCTGAGCTGGCATTTATTAAAGCTATTCCAAGAATAGCAAAAGCATGAACGGGGGAGAGTAGAAGCATGGACAGTAGGGAAAGTTACCCTGAGCTCAGGTGATAGGATCTGAAACAGAGGAAGCAACTGGGAGCCTTGGGGAGGGGAGGAGGTGGGGGTGGGGCTGGAGAAGGGTCCGTGTTGAGAGGAAGGCAGCGGGTGGGACAGAGCAGACAGGGGCCAGCCTCTTGGGGGAAAGGGCTAATGAGGGCTGAGGTGTCTGGGTGCCAACTCGGTGGAGAGCCAGACAGCAAAGCGGGAAAGAGGCGCTAGACCTCAGTCACGGCAAGCAAACTCTGCAGCAGGGATCTCCGCAAAAGCTGGGGCTGGGCGGCTTGGAGGTGTTTGCAGCAGAATTGGAGACAAACTGGACACCAGGCACGTGGTGGCCAGACTTTTCTCCCCACCCTTGACCCCTTCTCCTCTTCTTCCACCTGCAGAAAAATGACCGCACATGTGCTGTTCCCAAGATGACCTGTATGTCACTCTCCACATTTCACCTAAATCCATCAAAGGAATTGTTTCTTCTCTCTGTGTGTATGTGTATGTGTTTCTCCATTCCTTACTGCTGCCAGTTCTTACCTAGACTTCCTGAGGAACAATCTTTTTTCTACTCTTTCATTATCTGTTCCACTTTTGCCTGTACAGGACTCCGACTCCTTTTCCTGGAAAGAGACTTGCTGTGAGGTGTCTATAATGGGCCACTGGGGTTGGAGAGGATGTTTAAAAGAATAATTAGAAATAATGCAATTAGATAGTCACATCAGAAGCTACACACACACACACACACACACTCACATACACTCACACATACACTCACAAGCATTCACACACACATATATTTCCGTCTACGACCTCATCTTTTAAAACTAAACCTGTATTTCCTCAAGCATTAGCATTTTAGATCAAACCTTTACAAGGATTTCTTCATTAGCTTTCTCACCTTATGATTTTTCTACTTGGTTTAATTTACCAGCATGGCAACTGTACTGATATTTGGCTTATTACCGTATGGAGCTTTTCAGCCATGCAGGTGCAGTGGATTAAACAGACTTTTATAGGTTAGATCTCAAACATAAACACGATTTGTAATGCATTTCTTTTCGAAAGTGTATACTCAGCTCCCCAGCAGCATACTTCAAATTAGCCTGTAGAAGTTACCTGCTCATAATTTGAAGTTTCCTGAATACACATAGATATTGATGTATGTAAATATGTCTAGATAGAACTCTGGATGCATGATAAAATTGTGTTGTAGCTAAGATAATGTTCCACAGCAGGGTAAATTAGCACATTCGTGAATTATCCATATGTTTAACATCAGTTGCAGAAATCTAATCATTAGTTGAAGAAAAACTTCATCAGAAACTCCATCAGAAAAAAAAATTTCTCTATAAACACTGTTTGACGCAGTTAGATTCCTGGAGTGAATGGCAACGTCAGTCGAAGTATAAACAGGCTTGTGAATTCCAAACACACTTGCATTTGAGGATGACCACTTGTCAACAACAGGCTTCCCTGATGGTTAAGACAGTAAATAATCTGCCTGCAATGCAGGAAACCCGGGTTCGATTCCTGAGTTGGGAAGATTCCTTGGAAAAGGAAACAGCCACCCACTCCAGTATTCTTGCCTGGAGAATTCCATGGACAGAGGAGCCTGGCAGGTTACAGTTGATAAGTTTGCAAAAGAGTCAGACACAACTGAGCAACTAACACACACACTCGTCAAGAGCTGAGTATCTTTAAGTTCAACCAAATCTTACAAACAAAAGTTAAAAGAAAGAATAATTAATCAAATCACAGACTTGTTCTTTCCTACCACAGATAAATCTTGAGGCAATAATATTACAAGCTTGGATTTGGAAAAAAAATTGTTCCCAAAATATAAACTATAAAAGATGGATGCCCTGTGAGATGGGAACAGTTACTCCACAGATGGAAAAATCCACCGGATAGGCTGCTGAGTTAATCACAGTCGAAACAGGTTTCTTTTTTCCAGAACTTCTTGGAGGCTTTGCTATGCTGACGGGTGCTGTGAATTTCTACAATGGGACATTACTTCTCAAGCTGATCTGTGCCTTGTCAGTTGGCAGTGGCAGGGAGCAAGGTCTCGAGATGGGAAAACCTTTCAACATGGGTGAAAGTTCAACTGGTCCAAACTGTACCTGGGGCCTGAAACTGACCTCAGGATGTCAACTGGAGATTTGGAGATTTCATCACAAGTGCAAGAACTTGGACTTCCCTATTAGTCCTGCTGCTGCTGCTAAGTCACTTCAGTCATGTCCGACTCTGTGCAACCCCATAGACGGCAGTCCACCAGGCTCCCTCATCCCTGGGATTCTCCAGGCAAGAACACTGGAGTGGGTTGCCATTTCCTTCTCCAATGCATGGAAGTGAAAAGTGAAAGCGAAGTTGCTCAGTCGTGTCCGACCTTCAGTGACCGCATGGACTACAGCCTTCCAGGCTCCTCCATCTATGGGATTTTCCAGGCAAGAGTACTGGAGTGGGGGGCCATTCCTTATTGGTCCAGTGGATAAGAATCCAACAGCCAATGCAGGATACACAGGTTCGATTCCTGGTCTGGGGAGAATGCACAGGCTGTGGACCAGCTAAACCCAGGCACCACAAGTACTGAAGCCCAAAAACTCTAGAGACTGTATTTGACAGCAAGAGAAGCCACCACAGTTAGAAGCCCGTGTACTGCAACAAAGAGAAGCCCCCCTTGCCACACCTAGAGAAAAGCCCTCGCAGCAACAAAGACCCAGTACAGCCAAAAATAAGTAAAAATTACTGTTTTTTAAAGTGCAGTTCTTTTTCTGGGTCACAAATGCAAGTCTGAGAAATAAGAGAACAAGCAGTCACTATATCCATGGCTTTCAAACAAATTTAAGGGAAGTGAGAAAAAAATAAGGAAAGCTCTTCAGCGCTGCCATTTTGTAAAAAGTGTGGTGTTCTAGGAGGGGGTGGAGGGGCATATGGCAGTGGGGACGGAGGGCACCAGAAGTCACCAAGGGGCCAAAGAGATGTGTTGAGTCACCTCCACCCAGCCAGCTACTCTCTGTAGACGAGTAGCAACCGTGAACAGTCTCCAGTCATGGGTGTCTTGGAGGGACGGGCTGACTTAACCACAGAGTCGGAATCCCCCGAGACAGTCAGTGTAAATCGCCACGGGGATTGGTCTCTGCCTCTGAAAGCTAAACCCTTATCGCTCCACAATGAGGGTGCTTTACATTTGGAATCAATATTTAATTCATCGACACTCAGCCTGAAAACTGAATGTACTGTCAGAGTTGGCAAGGGGACGCGAAATTTACGTTTTAATTAGTTGGCCGTTTCATCAAACGGTAGACACGATGTCTGTGGTTTAGGACTTTGAAACAAACCCTATGTGAGGGGGAAATCACCAGGCACATAGAGCCCATTCATGTGTGTGTTTACGGTTTCTCTACCTGCAAAACGGAAAGAGTTTGTGAAGGTATACTTGGGGGGAAATTTACACAGGTTTCTTGTTCATCAAATTAAGCCAGGGCATATTTTACTCAGCAGAACATGAACTTGGGTGTGGCTTCTTAGATTGGGGTGGGGTTTTGCCCGGGGATTTTTCTGAATTCTTCAATGAAGATACCACACACATGGCCAAGAAAACTTCCAGGCTAAATTGGGTAGAGGTCATTTTTTTAAGTTTTATGCGTGTGTGTGTGTGTACGCGCATGTGTGATTATATATATTTTGGGCTGCCTCGGGCTTAATTGCTCTATGGGACGCAGAATCTTAGTTCCCTTACCAGGGATGGAACCCATGTCCCCGGCATTGCAAGGAGGATTCTTAATCACTGGACTACCAGTGAAGCCTCTAGAAATCATTTAAGTGTGTGAACTCAAGTTCTATGAATTAAGCCTTCACAGACACAGCGTGTGGAAAGGAAGTCAGAAACCGTTGCTGAGGATGAGACAGAAGCAGAGCGCTTTTGTCCGTCTTTATGGTAACAATGCCGTGAAATCCATGAGATTATCTGCATAACCAGAGCCTTGACTTCCTGTTACCAATGCTGGGAAATAGAAGTCAACCAAAGCACTGGTTCTTCTCAGTCAGACCCTTGGAAGGGTCAGCACCCAGGAAACAGCCCTGTCTACACTGGTCACATGCCCAGCCTACAGCACAACAACCCTCCAGACGGATGCTCCAGAGAAGAGCGGAAGGTACTTAACGGCTTCGCCCGTCCTTGTAGACCCCAAGCCCATCCTCACGGTGCACTCTGCTCTAAGAGGACTGGAAGCCCAGGATCTTTCATAGTAATGACTTCCAGTTTACAGCCTTCATTGGTTATATTTCCTCAATAGCTGTTGTGTTGAGATTAACTGCATAAATGGTCTGCAGCTGTCTGTTATGAATTAAGGGAGTTTAATCAAAGTATTTCTAATGTACAGCATAATGATAATACATGGGGGAAGTACTATTTAAGAGATAATGATGGCTTCAGAAGATCACTGTTGTAATGTTTAGTGCATATGCCTTCAGCATTGAATTTGTTGTTGTTCTGAATATGCTTAATGGATCGCTGAAAGGCGGCCTAATGCAGGATTGTTTGATGGGGCTGACAGAGCTGGAATTAGCCCATTGCTGTTTACTGCATACAGCCATTAAGATTAATTGCTGCCAGATAATTTTGACTGTTTTTATCTTCTGGAAAAAGTGTCACTAATGGGTTTATAAATTGGTTCACTATTACTAATAGTCAGGCCAGTGTAACAGGATAGAATGTCAGCTAATTCTAAAGATAAAGGTAAAAAAAAAAAAGTCGAAAGTACTATATGGCTTGCTAGTTTTCAGGAATACTGACATTTAATAACAGACATGCTGATATACGATGCTCATTAATGTGATTTCCTGAGCTTTGCATTGAACCTAATAGATGTTAATAAAGTCTTATTGAATGTCCCATTAGAAAAGCACAATCTGTTTTCTACATTAGTGGCCAGTGTTGCTTATCCGCGATGAGTAAAACCCAAATTCCAATCTGTTCCCAAACCAAGCTTTTCAGAGCATCTTTACACCTACTTTTGTGTTTATGAATGTGAACTGACTTCCCAGGTGGCTTAGATGGTAAGGAATCCACCTGCAATGCAGGAGATCCAGATTCGATCCCTAGGTTGAGTTTGATCCCTAGGTTGGCTTCAGTCCCTGGATTGTGAAGATCCCCTGGAGAAGGGAGTGGCAACCCACTTCAGTATTCTTGCCTGGAGAATTCCATGGACAGAGGAGCCTGGCAAGCTATAGTCCATGGGGTCGCAAAATGTTGGACATGACCAAGTGGCTAACACTGTCACACTTTCAAATGTAAACTGTATAGAGTCAAATCCGAGAAAAATTAACGAAGTTCATGAATTTGCAGTCATAAGCGGTATGTAAGTTACCTGTGAAATTCACAATTGGGGCTTTTTTATGTAATGTCCAGGCAAGCTTCTAGGAACTATTATTTGGGGATTGTTTGCAACTGAATACTATTTTAAACATTAAAGTAACTTAGTAGTACTGATTTAAAAGAAAAACAAAAAGCTTCAGGGACTTCCCCAGTGGTCCAGTGGTTGAGCGTGTGCCTTCCAGTGCTGGAGATGCAAGTCGAATCCCTGCTCTGGGAACTAACATCCCACATGCCAAGGAGCAACTGGGCCTGCTCCCCACAGCAGCTGAACCCAAGAATCGGAACTGGAGAAGCCTGAGAGCCACAGTGAAAGAGCCAAATAAATAACTGTTGTTTTGTTTTGTTTTAATCCACACACCTAAATCTTAACACCTAAATCTTAAGACTCAAAGGTTTTCCGTATATTTTTCCGAGGAAAATTAAATGAATATAATTATTCTTAAGTGATGTGATTCTAGTAGATTATCCATGGAGCAGTCAGTCATCTCCGCAAACTAACCAACCAAACTCCCCACACTGGTTGGCAGAAGTTAACACGAGTTTTGCCAGCTTACCACAATTTATAATAAAATCCCTTGTGCACGGAATTTCAAATGGCCTCTTTATTTCTGAGTTCTAAAAAATCAATGGAAAAAATATGAGCGAGACAGATAGACAGAGAGTGAACATTTAGCCATGAGAAGAAACCAGTAATTCATGAGTGGTGAGGTTCTTCCTCAAGAATGGATGGTGTAAACGATGAAGTGTTTCTTTCACGAAGTCAAAAACATATTTATATCTTTCAACTAATTTTTTGTATGAAACTTAGAAGTTTTACATTTACAAATACCTGAACTCTTGAAGTGTGTATAAGGTAAGCTATGACAGTTTATTTTTCCTTCTTTTTTTTTTTGATGGTGTTGTTTGATGAACGTGCTCAGTTGCTCAATCATGTCTGACTCTGCAACCATTTGGACTGTAGCCCACCAGCCTCCTCTGTCCATGGAGTTTTCCAGGCAAGAATGCTAGAGTGGGCTGCCATGCGCTCCTCCAGGGGATCTTCCCGACCTAGGGATCGAACCTACGTCTCCTGCCTCTCCTTTATTGACAGGCAGGTTCTTTACCACTGAGCTGTTGGGGAGTTACTAACAGATAGTCACTGATGTCAGAGATCTGTGCAGGGGATTCCCAAGCTCATTAGAGAAACGTGTTCCTGCATTGCTACGGGGCATACTCTTCAGGTCTCCTTTCCCCAACTACTGACTCAATTTAAGATTACACCCCCTGCTCCTCCGCTTGTATTGAATTTGCCTTGTAAAGCTCATTCCTTTCAAGTGATAGGGTGTCGAGAGACACGAGGGGGGAATTCAAGACCAGGCATGAGATTCACCCGATGCTATGTCTTTAACGTCATCCACTCTTCCTTTGATCTGTGAAGTTTGCCAGCATCCCGTCAAGGTTATGGGGATCCAGGGATGGAGTGTTGGTGGCTGCTTCAGTGTTAGTCATCTGGCGTTAGATGATTTTTCTCTCAGCCACATTCTACCCGCTACCTCCGAGGCATGCCATTCAGTGCCTCACTGCATCGCTGAGAAAAGAAACGGCAAATTAAGTGCGTTTTAAAATTGCCCATTGAACGCACATCATTAAATAATTCTATAAGAAATTCATAAACAGAGACAAGTAGGAAGATTAAACTGCTACAAATTATGTGGTGAAGGTAGCAGGGAGTGTACACCTATTTTATTCTCTGTTCTAGCCACAAAGTGTCCATGGCTAGGCATGGCTATGCCCAGGGCCTAACAATGAGTACCTTTAAGGAAGTGTGACCCCTGAGTGCCCCCAAAAGGGAGACTATTGTAACAGCATTTAGCTATATCCAGGAACTGGTGAAGAACAGGTCTGCCAATGCAGGAGACGCAAGAGACACAGACTCAGTCCCTGGGTCAGCAAGATCCCCTGGAGGAAGGCATGGCAACCCACTCCGGGATTCTTGCTGGCAGAAGCCTATGGACAGAGCAGCCTGGTGGGCTCCCCTGGGGTCCATAGAGTCAGTAAGAGTTGGACACAACAGAAGCAACTTAACATGCGCACACGTACAGACACTGGTTTAAAATGTCTTTGTGTTGCTCAAGTTACAATTGTTCTCAGTGAGGCTTTAAGTTTCTAACCTTTCTTCCTTTCGCTGTTTTGGTCCTTCTCCACCTTAATTCCCATCCCACCAGCAGCAAGTAACTGGGGAAAGGAGCAGCTTCCTCTCCTTCACCCCGAAATGCCCTGACAGTGCTAGCCACCAGTGGCCGTTGGTATTCTCTGCCATTCTTCCTGGTCATTCCATCCTATCTCTTTGACAGGTGTTGAGTCTACTTACCTCTGTTTTCTCTGTTTCTACCTGTTCTGTATCCATGAGACCAAGGGCTCTGGTGTTTTCGAACAAACGAACCTCAGCACGCGAAATGGCACGGGGTCCCCAGGTAGTGCGTTAGCATCCAAGGCTGTGTAACAAACCACTCCAGAATGCAGCAGTGCAAAGCAACAGCCTTCCCTTTGTCATCTGTCTTGTGGGGTCTATGGGTCAGGCATTAGGGAGGGGCTAGTTCCTGACACACAGGCTCAGTGGTTCTGCCTCAGGACCTCCCAGGCAGTTTCAGGAGACATAACAGCTGGGGGCTTTCTGGGCCGCTTTTTCTCTTCTGTAGTCTCAGGGCCTCTCCGTTTGGTCTCTCTTCATGGGGTTAGTTGGGCTTCCTCACAAGCATAATTCAGTAAGTGATGATATCAGATCAGCTCTTCTGTGGAGAAGTGGCTGAGTTGGTTCCTTCCTAGGTGTTTCAAATAGAAGCTGTTTAATAAAGGAGATCGGAGAAGGCAATGGCACCCCACTCCAGTACTCTTGCCTGGAAAATCCCATGGACGGAGGAGCCTGGTGGGCTGCTGTCTATGGGGTTGCACAGAGTCGGACACGACTGACGCGACTTAGCAGCAGCAGCAGCAATAAAGAGGATGACTATGCAAACATCAGAAGTGCAGAAAATCATATGAGGGTCATGATCCCCTTCAGATATAGCAACATCATGAAGGACCAGAGGGATAAAAAAGGGACAACGGTGAGGCATATTCGGAGAACCCAGTGGAGTTGAACGTTCTTCTTACTGAACCGGCCAGTGACAGTTCCCATCTCTCTCCAGGCATCACAGAAGGTGAGAAAGTTATTTACTTAATCTGCTATATTCATTTAATCTGCTGTGATCAGGGTTTTAGTTTATCCATAAAGAATCCAAAAGGTTCTGTAAACAAAGTTAACCTAAAATGTACACTGTACTTCATTTAATCATTTCTCTCTGTTTATTTATTTATCACTTGTTTGTTTGCTTTAGCAGCCTGTGTGGGAGACTGTGTACTGGATGCGTGCGTGTGTCCTCGTGGGTCATATACTATTCATCGTGGAGTTAAGACTGTAAGGAGACAGACTTCTAAAGATTTCATCTCTGCTTCCACTACTTGAAAAAAAAGTTTTTATTTTACATTGGAGCATAGCTGATTAAATTTCCTTGGAAGAAAAGCTATGAGCAACCTAGACAGCATATTAGAAAGCAGAGACATTACTTTGCCAGCAAAGGTCCATCTAGTCAAAGCTATGGTTTTTCCAGTAGTCATGTATGGATGTGAGAGTTGGACTATAAAGAAAGCTGAGTGCTGAAGAATTGATGCTTTTGAACTGTGGTGTTGGAGAAGACTCTTGAGAGTCCCTTGGACTGCAAGATCAAACCAGTCAATCCTAAAGGAAATCAGTCCTGAATATTCATTGGAAGGACTGATGTTGAAGCTGAAACTCCAACACCTTGTCCACCTGATGCGAAGAACCAACTCACTGGAAAAGATCCCGATGCTGGGAAAGATTGAAGGCAGGGGGAGAATGGGCTGACTGAGGATGAGATGGTTGGACTGCATCAACAACTCGATGGACATGAATCTGAGCAAGCTCCAGGAGATGGTGAAGGACAGAGAAGCCTGGCATGCTGCAGTCCATGGGGCATGCCACGTAAAGAGTCAGACACGACTGAGTGACTGAATAGCTTCTTAATAATGTTTTAATAGTTTCAGTTGGACAGCAAAGGGACTCAGCCATACACATGCATGTATCCATTCTCCCCCAAACTCCCCTTGCATCTAGGCTGCTACATAACATTGAGCAGAGTTCCCCGTGCTATACAGCAGGTCTTTGGGGTTATCCATTTTAAATACAGCAGTGTGCACGTCCTTCCCACACTCCCTAGGTAACCCATACCCCATTTGTCCCCCATGGCAACCATAATTTCATTCCACTTCTTTTTGAAACAAACTATTCTGTTCCAGGGGTGTGTCTTTCTTATGCTCAATCACGTGTGTGCAAGAGCCAACCCAAGCCACAGCAGCACACTTAACTCTTGTCTCACACCAACTCACATTCCATTGGCCAAGGCAAGTCACAGGGCCACAACCAACATGAATAAGGCTCAAAAGCGTTTTTCCCCACAAAGGGAGGGGAAAGAGAGAGCTGGAAAATACCTCTCTCACTTTCCCATGCATCAGAATTCCCTGGAGGGTTTGATTGTTAAGCCTGACTATGGGCCCCAGTGCCAGCGTTTCTTATTTGTTAGCTTGGGGCCTGTCAATAGGCTTTCCTAACAAATCCCCTAGTCGTGCAGATGCTGCCTCATCCAGAGACGACACTTTGAAAACCACTGATCTAAACTCTCACTGTTGGCATCTGGAGATGCCACACGATGCCTGAGTAGGGAACAGGAAAGTGTGAGTGCAAGAGGAATGAAAACCCCAAATGATGAAAGTCTTGGGATAGTCTTCGTGAAAAGAAAAAAAAGAAAAGAAATGCAATAGGATCTTGGTTTAATTAGCCTAAAGCAAGGCAGCTACAGAGAACTTAATGACAGTCTTCACGTCTGCAATGGAAGAAGAACAGCTGTTTTTTTGGAGGATGGGACCAGTATGACAATGCACCGGGAGAGATTCAAGGTAGCCGGGAGCAACAACAATCCATCTGCAGGGCTGCAAAAGTGACACGTGAACTAAGGACTCTGAGAGAGATGCAGAATTAGATCACTGCAGGCATGAACCATGTCCGCTCTACAATTATTTGACTTTTGTTCTTTCACTGGAGCAATATGAGAATTGTCTCTAAGGGTCACTTTTCGCTCCCATAATGAGGATAAGAAAAGCAATGAGGAAGAGGTAAAGACCGGGGGGGGGGAAAGTCGTCTGCGTTTGTGAGTGCGTTTCGAGATGCCACCGGTCGTTTTCTGTAAAAGCAAGCATTCCTTAATTTTGCTGTCACCCCTAACATATGATGAACCTCATTCCATTGTGAAGCTGACCTTTCGGGATGAAAAAAGCATAACACAAAGCAGAAGACCCGGCTCCAAGTCTCAGTTCTGGCATGTTTTTTTTTGTGTGGTTGTTGATTGTTTAATTACTTCAATCTTTCTGAGTCTCTTGTCCATAAATGAGGTTAATAATTTCAACAATATTAATGTGCTGCAAGGACCCAAAAAGCTAATAAATGAGAAGTTGCTTTGCAAACTATAGAGTGCTGTTGGCAGGCTGAATTTGTGGTGATTGGAGGTGGGGAGTGGGAGGGATGCCGTCTTAACGGGCAGTTATACTTCTCCAATAGGAATTTCAAAGTGAAAGTCGCTCAGTGTGTCTGACTCTTTGCAACCCCATGGACTACATGTAAGCTGCCAGGCTCCTCTGTCCATGGAATTCTCCAGGCTAGAATACTGGAGTGGGTAGTCGTTCCCTTCTCCAGGGGATCTTCCCAATTCAGGGATCGAACATAGGACTCTNGTATTAATGTGCTGCAAGGATCCAAAAAGCTAATAAATGAGAAGTTGCTTTGCAAACCATAGAGTGCCGTTGGCAGGCTGAATTTGTGGTGATTGGAGGTGGGGAGTGAGGGAGGATGCCATCTTAATGGGCGGTTATGCTTCTCCAATAGGAATTTCAAAGTGAAAGTCGCTCAGTGTGTCTGACTCTTTGCAACCCCATGGACTACATGTAAGCTGCCAGGCTCCTCTGTCCATGGAATTCTCCAGGCTAGAATACTGGAGTGGGTAGTCGTTCCCTTCTCCAGGGGATCTTCCCAATTCAGGGATCGAACATAGGACTCTCGCATTGCAGGCAGATTCTTTACCGTCTGAGCCACCAGGGAAACCCAAGAATACCAGAGTGGGGAGCCTATCCCTTCTCCAGGAGAACCTCCCAACCAGGAATTGAACCTGAGTCTCCCGAGCACTCTGAAATTCTGAGGATGGCGTGTATTTTGGACCTCAGATGATGAAGGCAGTTAACTGAACTCTCAGTTCGGGCATGTTATGAGCATCTGTTGTCACAAGGCCCTTCTCTCGTCTCGTTTTATGATTTTCCCTTTCACCCCATCTTCAGTCCTGTCCTCCCTGATCCCTCATTTGATATGCATAAATCTTTGGAACGCAAAGCATGCTCAGTCACTTCAGTCATGGCCGACTCTCTGTGACCCCATGGATTGTGGCCCACCAGGCTCCTCTATCCATGGGATTTTTCCCAGCAAGAATACTGGAGTTAGGTTGCCATTTCCTTCTCCAGGGGATCTTCCCAGCCCAGGGATCAAACCTGCGTCTCCTGTATTGCAGGTGGAATCTTTACCCTTGAGCCAGTTGTTGGGAAGTCCAACAATTAAATGTGTATGATTGTGCGGTTTATATCTTGCTCCGTGTTTTACAGAATCAATTTACTGTACACCTGAAATTAACACAGCATTGTAAATCAATTGCACTTCAATAATAAATAAAATCCTGAATACTTTCTGAAATATATATATTATATATATATAATTATGTATATATTATTTACCTATATATACATTCACACATACACACATTCACACATAAAATTTCAGGAATTAAAGATCCTTCAAGGGCTGAGGAACAGCTATCAAAGATCTATGAGAACAATTAAGCGTTCGTCCCTGAGGGATATTCAAAGTTTACTCACTGAGGTATCAAAATCACAAGCTGCATCCATGCTAGAGCAACCTGGAAGAAGAGGTACATTCTTAAAATTGTGAATTAACCAATATGAATCCTAGAATCTTCAAGTCCTCTCAGGACAGGGATGACGAATGGGAGGCTTGGAGGAATGAAGTACCCCACCCATCCTCAAGAAGCATTCTGCATTCCTAGTGAGCTCTCTGTGGCTGTTTCTTGCACTTACTTTCAGGGTGGTGAGTTTTGTTCAGAAAATGTGATTGATGGGGCCATGTCTCCACATACATCATTAGCTTGTGGCGGGTAAGCTTAGATCGTCAGAGCTTCGTGCTAATGAGGCGGAGGTTAGGGGCTCAGTGCCCACGTGGACCACAGCTTTTGTCTTGTTCAGGTCCCCAGACTACTCCCAACTCGGGCCACCTGTCTTGGAAATGTACTCAGAGGGAGAGCCTTGTGGAAGGGCCTGGATGGACTGCTTGCACATGGATCATGACTCTAGGTAATCAACTCCTCTCAGAGCTCCTGATGGTTGGTCCTGAGGATGGTCAGCTTTATTTAAAAAGGTCAGCAAGCATAACACTCAAGACATTGATGATGTTAAATTGACACTAGATTTTATATCCTTGGGAAATATGTATTTGAATGAGGATGTATTAGATAAAAGAGTGAGTATTTACTGACGTAGAGATGGGTGAGCATTCAGTCTGCAGAAAACTCATCTGACTAACAGCAACCTTGAATGTTCTGGAGTTCTTAATTGGCAAGTCCTGGGTGAAATGTTATTAAACAGTTGTTGAACTGAACAAAACTTCTCAGTGTATGTCTCTCATAGAGCAAAGCCTATACTTGTGAAGCATCCTGTCCATGTTTGGGAGCATGTTAGACACTCTGCTCATTTTGGGTAAAAGCAGTACAATCCAAAATAAGCCAGAGACCAGGAAACGGTCCTCAGGTCCTCCCTGACCCATAGACTTTTCTTTAACCCATGCGTGCATGGTAAGTCACTTCATCATGTCTAACTCTTTGAGACCCCATGGACTGTAGCCCACCAGGCTCCTCTGCCCACGCGATTCTCCAGGCAAGAAGACTGGAGTGGGTTGCCATGCCCTTCACCAGGGGATCTTCATGACCCAGGAATTGAACTGCCATTTCTTATGTCTCCTGCATTGACAGGCAAGTTCTTTACCACTAGTGCCACCGGGAAGCCCTTCTTCAACCCATAAGAAGTCACATAGCTCCTTCCTGGTTGTCATGTCTGCCCCTCCCCCATCCTCCTTACACCACTTCAGCTCAATCCTGGTTATTTCCCTACTGGACTGGCCAGAGCACACAGCTAATTGGTCTTTCACCCCTCACCAACACTGAGGATGAGTTATGAAAGTGAGCTCTAGAATTTGACTGCCTGGTTAAGCTTGAAATCCGCAGAACTTCTCTTCCCTCTAAGCAAGCAAACTTTCAAATGTCCTTTGAGTCAAACAACCACAAACGTCATTTGTATTTTTTTCTACTGGGTGATCATTTCCGACCTCAAAATGGATCCAACATCCTGAAGGCTTTTATCTTCTCCATGGGACCCTAGAGAGAGGCGGGTGCTGCTTGAAAAGACATGGAAGTCACAAGTTGGGTGTAGTGTATGTTTCTGTCACCTGCCCTCCAGGCTGTGTCTCGCACATATGCAGACCAGGGATGTGGCACTTAAATAATGAGCTCTTGATTAGAACGGTCAGGCTGGCTAGTTCTCAGTTCTTTTTTCCCCTCTTCATTTTCTTTTATTTTCTCTTTAGATAGATAGAAATAGCAGATTATAGATAAATAAATAGATGGGCGTGTGCTGTCATTTCAGTCTTGTCCAACTCTGCGACCCCAGGGACTGTGGCCCACCAGGCTCTTCTGTCCATGGGATTCTCCAGGCAAGAACACTGGAGCGGGTTGCCATTTGCTCCTCCAGGGGATCTTCCCGACCCAGATCAAACTCAGGTCCCTCTGTCTCTTGCATTGCAGGTAGATTCTTTACCACTGAGCCACTGAGAAAGCCCCAGATAGACAGATAGATATGGTAGATAAATAGGGCTGATAGATAGATAGATAGAAAGATGTATACATAAAGAGACAGACGAACATGATATGACAGATGATAGAATAAGAAGAGTCAGTCTTGGCACTGATCTAAAATGATCACAGCTATGCTTTCAAGCTGATGCATGTCTAAAGTGCCCCCAAATGTGGACAGGATGCTCCAGAGTGAATTCCACAGTAGA
>SJYA01001602.1:2380795-2395626 GCA_006410615.1 Neotragus moschatus
TGCTTGGAAAGGTGAGGGGCTGCGGGGGAGGGGAAGGGGGAGGAGGGAGGGTGGGTTTCTCCTTCACTCTCTGGCCACTCCAGTTAGAGGAAGATCAGCAGCTCTCAGTAGACCACAAGCCAGGAACTGAAAGCAGGGCATTTACAATAAATAACTCTCCAAAATACAAACCACAGAATATTAGTCACCATCAGAGAAAAAATGAAGGAGAAAAAGAAATGAAGGGAAAAAAATCGAATCCTCCCCACTCAGCCTCAGAACGCCACTTGGAGCTGGGCAGGAGTTCTTTATTACGCAGATAATTCAGAAGAAGAAATCTCCTGTCTGGACAGGCTTTGCCTCTGGGCTGAGTAGGTTATCCATTTGAACTCCCCTCTGCAGCCTTGCTGCTCCACAGGTGAATGTGGCCTGAAATAAAGGTATAAATTATCAGCACGGTACATGGGGATTTAACCTTCCAAGGCCTCTTCATTAACCTCAAACCTCCTCTGCCTACAATCACCATGTGGAAAAAAGGTCCTATGTGTGGCCTGGCAGAAGCTAACGCAAATGTTTCACTGATTTTTGAGTGAAGGAACAACAACAACAAAAATAACCCTAACTGCGACCTATAAAAGACATAGCAATTTAGAGTTTGGTTGTTTCCTATGGAAGGTGTATGATTTTTTTCACCTCCTCCTCTGATTTTCCCTTTAAAAAAAAATAATTGTTAAGTTTTTTCAACATTGTGGCCTTAGGAGGTAATTTGCTAAATAGGACAAAATTAGCTGATTTTTGGACCATTTAAAAGAACATTTCTTTTGAAAGCATATAAAATGTATTAAAGCAATCTTCGAAGTCTTTACCCCTGCTTGAGATTTTAATTTACTCCAAGCTAATAAATTATCCCCTTTCTCAGAAGCTATTGAAAAATTTCAGTTAAATCCTTTTTAAATTTTAATGTGTTCAATTGAATCCCAAGCAATTTAGACGCACACACTCCCAGCTTGGGGTGGTCAGCTCACCAAGGAAAGACTGAAAAGGGGTCAGATTAACGGGAACCCCCTCCCGCCCCCTGGGATTACCAAGGTGGTATTAACGAATGTGATTTCCCCTGCACGTACAAGGTCCGATTGTTGGATAATTACTTTTCCACAACAGCATTTAACAAACGCTCCTGTTTGAAGGCTAGGACCATTTTCTCTACAGCTGGATGATGTTGAGGAAAGGCAGGATGATGGGGATTGGGGGTGGGGGGAGCAGGAAGCCGGGTGGCTCTAATCAGAGCCAAATCAGGTGCTAGGGTCACTTTGGCTGCAGCGTTTGCCTGAGCACAAAGGCTCACTTCATCTCCGGCAGGGCTCTGCGCACTTATCAGAAATATTTTTTCAGGCTATCAATTATTATATTTGAACATTGCATCCTGGCTCAGGGGAGCCCTCAGCAAGCTGTAGCAAAAATCAATCCAGTTTTACAACTTTTACCTTGGCAGAGCTCCAGCTCTGTCCGTTACTCGGTAATTTAAAGATGCCATAGCTCTTTCAGTGCCACAGATATATCCCCAAGTATGACATGTCCTTGATCACAGCAATCATTTTTCAAAGTTTGCCCAGTTGTCCTGGGTAGACTTAACTCTCACGGAGGTTGTAGGCATCACCTTAGCAGTTCCGCTTTGTCCGTAATCACACCTGATGATTGTGGTGAACAAAACACTTCCCCTTCCCACACTGTCTGCTCTATATGACAGCAAGCTCATTTTATTTGATCAGGTGGAAGAAGGCTGAGCAACAAAGAAATTGGCGCTTTCAAACTGTGGTGCTGGAGAAGACTCCTAAGAGTCCCTTGAACTACAAGGAGATCAAACCAGTCAGTCCTAAAGGAGATCAGTCCTGAATGCTTATGATGCTGAAGCTGAAACTCCAATACTTTGGCCACCTGATGTGAAGAGCTGACTCATTGGAAAAGACCCTGATGCTGGGAAAGACTATGGGCAGGAGGAAAAAGCGGACAACAGAAGATGAGATGATTGGATGGCTTTAGCGACTCAATGGATGTGAGTTTAAGCAAACTCCGGGAGATAGTGAGGGACAGGGAAGCCAGATAGTGAAGGACAGGAAGTCACACGTGACTTAGCGACTGAACAACAACAAAGGAGAATCTATTGTGTTTTTGAAATCACAGATTAGGAATAGAGTCCGAGTCCTATTTGATAAAACTTAAAGCCAGCTAGGATGTGAACTGCACGAGCCTCTAGAACTTGGCTCTTTGACTGACACCCTTGGGGAGATGGTCCTGGCCCAGGGAGTAACCGCCTGTTAGCTGAGTACACATGTGTGCAGTTTAAGGGCTAGGCTATGAGGACTGGCACTCTAGAGCAGGCTGTGTGTCATAAGCCAGGGCAGTGTGATTTTAAGAGGATATGGTGCTGCTCGGGGAAACATTTACGACCTCTCAGAAGGTGGGAAATTTGGATTGCAGCTGCTGGTTTCATATACGGATGAGTTGCTATAGATGGCAGGAAACCCATACCAGGCTTTGGAATATCTGTGAAGTAGCAGGAATAAAAGAGGAAGGCTTGCCTTAGGGCTATGTTTGAAAAGAACTTTTAAAATTTATTTTTATTTTTAATTGGAGGATAATTGCTTTACAATGTGATGTTGGTTTCTGCTGTACAAAAATGTGAATCAGCCATAAGCATACATATATCCCCTCCCTCCCGAGCCTCCCTCCTACCTCCCTGTCTCACCCTCTAGGTTATGAGGAGTGAAGTTAAGTCAGAAAGAAAAAAACAAATATCATATTTTAATGCATTTTTTTGTGGAGTCAATTAATAGAAAAATGGTACCAAAATTCCTGCAGGGCATGCAGACCCAGGGGAAAGGAGAAGGGGGAAACAATTGAGACAGAAGCACAGACATATATATACTACCACGTGTAAAACAGATAGCTAGTGGGAAGTTGTTGAAAAGACTTTTGGGAGGGAGGGTTTTTTTTAATTTTGAAATTTCTTATTTTTTTAACTAAAGTATAATTACTTTATAATACTGTGATGGGTTTTGCCACATAACAACACAAATCTCATTAGGTATACATAGGTCCCCTCCCTCTCGAACCCGCCTCGCACCACCCTCCCCATCCCATCCCTCTAGTCTGTCACAGAGCACTGGCTCTAGGTTCCTTGCAACATACATGGAACTCCACTGGCTATCTGTTTTGCACACGGTAATATATATGTTTCAGTGTTACTCTCCCAATCTTCTCACCCTCTCCTTCCTCCACGGTGTCCAAAACATCTGTGTCTCTCTTGCCGCCCTGCAAGTAGGATCGCCAGTACCATCTTTCTAGATTCCATATACACACATTAATATATGATATTTGTCTTTCTCTTTCTGACTTCACTCTGAAAAGACTTTTTAAGCAGGTACGCTTTAGAAGCCAGGAGCATCTCAATCTCTTCAGTGAATCCGCACATGTAGATAAAGCAGTGATTAGATGGGGCTTGTTTTCGGTGCATGGGGTGAGGTGTGGAGTCCTTAGCATGGGGAAGGGAGTGTGTATGTTAAGAGTCATTCATGAACCACCCAGTGGGCTGGCCAAGTTGGCTCAGAGGGTAAAGAATCCCACCTGCAATGCAGGAGACCTGGGTTGGGAAAATCTCCGGGAGAAGGGACCAGCTACCCACTCCAGTATTCTTGCCTGGGGAATTCCATGCACAGAGGAGCCTGGCAGACCACAGTCAATGGGGTCACAAAGAGTCGGACACGACTGAGCAACTTTCACTTTCACGGGATGAACGGACTGCTCCTGTCCGCCTTGTTTGATAACAACTAGGGTGAGCTTGGGACATCTTTCTGCAGCCCCGTGAGCATGAAAGTCTAGATATCCTTCAGCTTAGGTGGCAGGAGGGTGGAGTCATATATGCTCTGTGGCTTTTGTCAAGAGTACAACATTAATTATATAAAAGGTTTGTGTTTGACTCAACTGGACACACCCTTCCCCAACCTATAGCTTTTCCCGGGGCTTTCATGGTTGAACACTTCAGCTTTTTCAGGTTGCCAGCTTCGCCAGGATCTGGTCTGGGATTCATGTTGCTGTTGTTCAGTCACTAAATCATGTCCGATTCCTTGCAACCCCACAGACTGCAGCACTCCGGGCCTCCATGTCCTCCAAATCTCCCAGAGTTTGCTCAAACTCATGTCCATTGAGTCGGTGATGCCACCCAACCATCTCATCCTCTGTCCACCTTCTCCTCCTGCCCTCAGTCTTTCCCAGGGTCAGGGTCTTTTCCAATCAGTCAGGTCTTTGCCTCAGGTGATCAAAGTATTGGAGCTTTAACTTCAGCATCATACCTGCCAATGAGTATTCAGGGTTGATTTCCTTTAGGATTGACTGGTTGGATCTCCTTGCAATCCAAGGGACTCTCAAGAGTCTTCTCCAACACCACAGTTCAAAAGCATCAGTTCTTTGGTGCTCAGCCTTCTTATAGTCCAACTCTCACATCCATACATGGTTACTGGAAAAACCACAGCTTTGACTATATGGACCTTTGTCAGCAAAGTGATGCCTCTGCTTTTCAACACACTGTCTGGGTTTGCTACAGCTTTTCTTTCAAGGAACAAGCATCATGAGGCACAAAGAGACCCCAGTACACACTGACATGTCCTTTCAGAGTCAGGTGCCAGGCAGCACACTGGCACAGTTTCTAGGCTCGTTTCATATATAAGGTCCATGGGTTTCAACTGCTCTCAGCAGGAGGAGGAGGGAAAGGTACATTTACTCCATTGTCCCAGAAGCAGAAGTCTTTTTCTGATGTCTTCTCAAATTATGATCTAGTTTAAAAATAACTTTTTCTCGTGACAGTTCTATGGCTGGCTTCACGGATGGACAAATGAGCTATTTTTTCAGTTATTGAACTTTACCACATAAGTGGCATTTGTGTTCATTAAAATTTGAAAGTAAATAGAAACAACAAATAGTTCTGATGATAACTGTCTTATTTTAATATTTATGTGGAAGCTGCAGCATCATAAATATTGAGTTATGCTATTATCCCTGTCTGTCCTGGCTTTTAATAAATGTAAAATCTGGCAAATATTACTACATCTATGCCTTCTTTAGCTTTGAACTTAAGAACGGAAAACACATCCCCTTATTAAAATTTGAAAAATGTCTGTTTGGTGAACAGGATGTCTCCAAATCTCATTTACCATCTCGTTCCCACTTCCCAAATATTCTCCCAGAAGAGTCTCTCCAATCTTCATCACTTTTGCAAATGCAGGTAAACACAAGATAATTCACATGCTGTATAACGATGAAAAAGCAGTGGAATGAGCTGTTTCTAACCTGCTCATGATTTCCTTCCTAGCTACACAGAGAAGGAAGCTGAGAGGAAGGGACAGAAAAGACAAGGGTAAAACTGGGTGACAGAGTGAGGGAGGGGAAGGGAAGCAGAGGGAGAAGGGAGCGCCCACGGTGTCCTGGGGACCAACACGGTGCTGTGTCTGCGAGGCCAGATTAAGATACCTCTAGATGTTCGGACCTGGAATTTCAGTATCTGCTAACAGATAAATGGATAAAGAAGATGGAATGGTGGGAATTCCCTGGCAGTCCAGTAGTTAGGACTCCACACTCTCACTGCTGAGAACCCAAGTTCAATCCCTGGTTGGGGAACTAAAATCATACAAGCCGATCAGCGTGATTAAAAAAAAAAAGATGGAATATTATTCCTCTATGTGTGTGTATGCTAAGTCTCATCAGTCATGTCCAACTCTTTGCAACCTCCATGGACTGTAGCCGGCCAGGTTCCTCTGTCCAAGGAATTCCCCAGGCAAGAAGACTCGAATGGGTTGCCAATTCCTCCTCCAGGGGATCTTCCTGGATCAGGGATCGAACCCACATCTCCTGTGTTGGCAGGTGGATTCTTTACCACTGAGCCACGTGGAAAGTCCCACCTTATGGGGAAAAAGTGTTATACCCATTTACACATGAGAGTAAGAGGCTCAGGGAATGAGAGCCTAGGAAGAAGAGAATGATGAGCTACACAAAGCCATCAATGCCTGCTTCCCCTCTTGCTGGGATGTGAAGAGGTGATGGAGAGTGAACAGCGCCGTGGCCTAAAGTCAGAAGTCTTGGGTTCCAGGTGGTTCTGATTCATGACCTGGTGATCCTGGGCTGCTCACAAAATGACCTGGCCTCTGCCTGGGGTGTGTAAACAGTAGATTGGACAATCAGATGAAATGCCTGTAGAGGCTTTTGCTCGACCATTGAGATGTGTTAGATTAAAGGGAATCTGACGGCCACAGGCAGAGGCTCAGACACCCCCATGCCACCTTCAGAGACTACCTCCCTGAAGCCATTTAAGTCTGCCACCTCTGCACAGCCTAACTCTTTCCAGATCCCACAATTAGCAGACTAACTCCAAATAATGGGTTTTTCTGCCAGTATTTGTACCGAAAATTCATTTGCAGCTTTCAGATCTTGAAACACTGGCTTTATTCTGAATGGAGCATCTGAAATAATTTAACACCTAGGTCCTTCCAAAAACGTAATTCTCTGCACTAACCCACCAAATACTCAACTCTTTTGAAGGAACATGTAAATCGGCCCAACTCTTTGTAACAGACATCCAAGACATCAGGTTAGATCAAAGGAAGGGTTTGAACAAAAGTGGGATTTTTGATCTCAAGTTATGAAACTGCCCCAGAACTCCACCGCTGGGTGCGGTGTACTGGCCAAAGCCTCCCATGGGCCCTAAAGGAATTCTGAGGGTGGCCACCATGCTACAGTCCATCGGATGAGTTGGATCTGTGGCAGGTGAACGTGGAGGGCTTCACATGGGTCTCCTGGGATTTTTACATGAATCTTCTGAAATGTTTATGACAGGTGACTGTGTTACAGACAGAGACAAGTCAGTTCTCAGAACCACCTGTTCATTCCCTTTCCCCTTTCCCAAATTTCCCTTTGAGAAATGAGAGGAACCTCATTTACTGTGGAGGGTAGTGTCAGCAAAGAGGAAGCACCGTCTCTGAGACACACACTCCCCAGTGCCAACCCCACCATCGGGCATGCCCACATCTGCCAGCATTCCCAACCAGAGTGGGACCTCCAGCTGGAAGGGTGACTGCAGGAGGCCTGGCCTGTCCCCCCTGGAGCCAGGCACCTGCCTGCCACACCTGGAATGGTCCCAGTGGGGCGGGAGTCAGGAGGGGACTCCATGCTTGGGGTGTGACTGGAGACGGATGTGGCTGGGAGATGCCAACACAGGCACTTAGCACTTCAAAGAACTGAAGACCTTTTTCCTAAACTTGGGGCTTGGGGAGAAATGCCAGGACACAAATAGACTACAGTGCACAGGAGCTAGTGTACACGGAGACAGCCAGGGATGCCCCCCGAGGCAGAGAAGAGTGGGACCAAAGCAGCCAGCGCGACCCTCGTCAGGCAGGAAGGCAGGCCGATCACATCCGTTGTCACCCAAGACACCAGATGCTTTAAGAAGCGGTAAAGGAGAAAGTGAAGAGCTCTGCAGAGCTCTGACAGGAAGGGGGTCTGGAGGGTTAGTGGCCAAGGTGAATGCTTGGACTCTTGCACACTATTGTCAGGTCTGCCCAGGTGGGTCAGAAGTAAAGAACCACCTGCCCACGCAGGAGACACAGGCTGGATCCCTGAGTCAGGCAGATCCCCTGGAGAAGGGAACGGCAGCCCACTCCGGGATCCCTGTCTGGGAAATCCCAAGGACAGAGGAGCCTGGGGGAATGCAACCCATGCGGCTGCGAAGAGTGGGACACGACTGAGAGACTGAGCAGGCGTGCATGCACGGTACACCAGGAAAGGAGCCCAACCATTTCAAAAGCTCTAACATGCCTCAGAAGTATTGCTTCTCAAGCTTGGAGTTGAGTCTGAAATGCTAAGGAGAGGGAAGCTTTTGGCTGCGGGTGAAGGCTCTGAGTTCTGCTCCTAGAGGTGAAATTCCCAGCATTCCACACTCAAGCATGCTCTGGACCCCTGGACCACACACGGCAGGTGTAAACTCCTCCTGTATCTGATTCTGTCTGGGCGGGGCAGCTGTGGGTGCGTGTGTGCATACTACATAAGCAAACACTCCTGTCGTTTCGCTTTCCCCACTTCAGATGACAGGCTATGTTTTGGCAACCTTGACTCCTGCAGGGATGTGAAAACCTGTGGCCCCAGTTGGTGTCCACAGGTAGCAATAATACGCATGCCACGAAAACAGAAGCGCCAGCTCTGAGGTAATCTCTTTTAACAATGCCCAAGGGATGGAAATGAGGCATTTCTTTTACCGCACTTACGGCATTGCTACTCATGAGTAAAATTTAATGCTTTATTTGAAGATGTCAATGGATTTCAAGGCATTGTTTCTCTTTGGCAATTGCTTGTTTATCGGTGAGTCTCTGAGAGCCAACAGCCTGCTAGGAAAATGCACTAGGCCTGGGAAGCACATACATTCAGGATAAAAACTAATTTTGCCACTTTCCCATACTACTAAAGCACAGGATCTGATTACTACCCTTTGGGTTTCAATTTCATTTATTCTTGCTAATTTCCTAATTTCTGAGGTGGAGAGCATGATAAACAAAGACAGAGCACCCAGTGGAAATGCACTGGTGATGCTTTGTTGAGTTAAATATAAATGGATCAGAGGCTCGGGGTCACATTTTCCTGTAAATCACTATACATGGTCAAAAAAAAAGAATAGCTAAAAACTTTATGGACAAAGCAGCTGGAAAAATCAGTGAAGACATCTAATATTTATATTTTCTTCTCAGGAACAATCAGTGTTTAGGATCCAAAAATGCTTAAATTATAGCATTTTGCTAGCTGAACCTGTGATTTATGAAAAGACATTTGAAACATATATAATATTTTGCAGTAGCACAGTGGTAAAGTATTACCTGCCACTGCAGGAGACACTTGGTTTCGATCCTGTGTCAGGAAGATCCCCTGGAGGAGGAAATGGTAACCCACTTCAGTATTCTTGTCAGGAAAATCCCATGGACAGAGGAGCCTAGTGGGCTATAGACCATGGTGCCGCAAAGGGTCAGACGCAAGTGATCGACTGAGCATGCATGCAAAAGATTTTTTCCACAGGATTTTTTGAGATATCCTTTGGTTTATTTATATGACAGTTGGGTTCTATTTATTTATTGGTTGGTTCAGAAAGGAAATGAAAACCCAAGTATAATTTTCAGCTTTTATATTTGAAAGAAACCTTCTGAGTCATAGTGATTCCATTTTGTATCTTGACATGTGTAGTGATTTTTATTTATGGATCAAAGAAGCAAAAAATTTGGCAAAGTAGTGCCGTCATTAAAATTGAGTTACAATAGGGTTATACTCATCATCAAAAAATGTTTTCATTTATGAGTCAAAGTGGACCACAGACTGAACCCAGGCCCAGCAGAAGGAAGTCTTGGAATGCAAAACTCCCAAGGCCCTTCAGGACCTGTTTGTTTGGTTTTGGTGTTTTTTTTTTTTTTCTTTCAATTCCGTGTTAGGACAACTGCTTCGAAATGTGAGACCCAAAACCAAAAAAGGATTTCATATTTTCACCAGATTTTAGATCAAACTGACAGGTGTCTCGTCTATTTCTGAGCATAATTGGGCAATTTAAAATGAACTTCCAAGAACTGATTTGCATACAATAACTTGCCCAGTCTGGTTTGTGAGTAGCATCACATATTATCAGTGCTCAGGGAGCAACAGCAGGGATGAAGAATAATTACAGGTCTTCCTGGGTCCCTTCTCTTAACCTTGATTCCTGCTGCTGCTGCTAACTTGCTTCAGTCGTGTCCGACTCTGTGTGACCCCATAGACGGCAGCCCACTAGGGCTGGGATTCTCCAGGCAAGAACACTGGAGTGGGTTGCCATTTCCTTCTCCAAACCTCGATTCCTAGCCCTTCAGAAATGCCTAATTGCAATTATTTCTGGGGACTTCTGCTGCTTGCTTCTTTGGAAAATCAACCTTGCTGACTGGTAAATTTGAAAAGTGCCAGCTTGTAGATGAGCAGGAAGCCGAAGCAGAGGTGTTTGTTGTGTTCTTGAAGATCTGAGTCTCTGACATGGGCTTGGACTAGGTTAGTTTCACATGCTTTAAGAAGTATTTCTTTCATCTCCAATGGTCAGGTAAGTTGTACATGAGTGCATGCTAAGTCATTTCAGTACTGTCCGATTCTTTCCGGCCCTATGAACTGTAGCCCTCCAGGCTCCTTTGTCCATGGGATTCTCCAGGCAAGAATACTAGAGGGGTTTACCCATACCCTCCTCCAGGAGATCTTCCCAACCCAGGGGTCAAACCCATGTCTCTACATCTCCTGCATTGTCAGGTGGGCTCTTTACCACTGGCATCACTTGGGAAGCCCCTCGGGTAAGTTACCAAGACTTAAAAGAGGTCAGTGAAGAAGTTGGAGAACCAACAGAGCTGGGCATGATCAAGCTACACTTTAAACAATTGTGTATATCAAGGTTTCAGCCTGAGGAGTCTTCTTATTGGTATTTTGGAGGCTTATTGGATATTTTAGTGGCTCAGTGTTAAAGAATCTGCCTGCCAATTGAAGAGACACAAGTTTGATCCCTGGGTTGGGAAGATCCCCTGGAGAAGGAAGTGACAACCCACTCCAGTATTCTTGCCTGGGAAATCCCATGGACAGAAGAGCCTGGGGGGCTACAGTCCCTGGGGTTGCAAAAAAGTCAGACATGACTTAACAGCTAGATAACAACTTGATGGTATTTACTTAGGAGGGATTCAAAATTTTGTAATGTAGCACGATATACTTTTAAGCCTATTTCAAGGCTGATGAAGCCTGAAATTTTACTCTTAATTATAAGCCTTTACATCTATAATTAGCAGAAATAACTCTTCTTCCACTTGGGTATTTATTCACAGATATAATATTAGTTCCTAAATCACAATCACTAAAGCTTAATTACTTAAATCTAGGTGATCAGTTATTCCCAGTACCGAGTCCACATATGACCCAACTCTCGACACTGTCTCCAGTTCTCCAGATATTTTCCATAACGAAATACTCATTCATTCAGTCATGTTCGAATCTTTGTGACTCCATGGACTGTAGCCCGCCAGACTCCTCTGCCCATGGGATTTCTCAGGCAAGAATACTGGAGAGGGCTGCCACTTCTTCTCCGGGCCATCTTCTCCATCCAGGGCTTGAACCCAGGTCTCCTGCCCCAGCAGGCAGATTCTTTACCACTGAGCCACCTGGTAAGTACATAAATACTCAGTTTCAAACATCCAAATCCCTAAGTGTAAAAAATTCCCCATACAAAAAAATTCTAAAATTTCCACACTGTTTCAATGGAGAGCCTCATGTCCATTATGTATTCAATACATTTACTATTGCTAGAAGATGCCACCTGTAAAATCAGATCATTCACAGTAGCTAACATAACACATTTAATCACTTGAGTCTCTAGATAACAAACCCAGGCTGAAATCTGTTTTATACAGTCATTTAAGATTTAAGTATGGCTAATTCTCACGCACAAACTCACAATTCTAATAATATCCCCCCAAACTGGTGTATTAGAGGCACAGCTGGCCTCCTGTGCCTCTCGTCTAACACTTGAGTTTTCTCTCTCCATCACTACAACTCCATTAGGTACCGTCATCCTAATGCTTTGCACTCATCTTCCTCCTTCCACTCAACTGCTTTATGAGCGTTGTTCCATCAATCCTCACAAATGCCTCTTTTAACAGAATCTAACATTAGCAGTGCATGATGAAGAATTATTGTAAATAATCAACATTAAATACCTTCCTGTCAGAATAAGTGGAAGAGGACGTTTTGCAGTGCAGGACTCCTGATTTTTATTGTTTTTTCATGTACTTGCTAATTTGCAAAATTCTATAATCCACAATGGGTCCTCCCGTCATTAGTGGTAATTAGCGGGATTGTACTGTACTAATAAATCAACGTTGCCCAAATGCAGCGGATGGAGCTACATCCCTGCTTATGCATTTTTAAAAATTAGACCATGTTCACCACCACAGTCCTGGTCTTCACTGATAGAGTCTGGATAGACGTAGATCCCTTCTGCAGTGAGGTTTGCACGGAGACAGCAGGTGTGTTTATAATACCTGTTTGTGTATGTTCAGTCGTCTCTGACTCTTTGTGACCCCATGGACCACAGGCCACCCAGGCTCCTCTGTCCATGGGCTTTCCCAGGCAAGATTACTGGAGTGCGTTGCCATTTCCTCCTCCAGAGGTTCTTTCCAACCCAGGGTTTGAATCCACGTCTACTGCATCTCCGACACTGTCAGGTAGATTCTTTACCCCTGAGCCACCAGGGAAGCCCAATGATTGTGTATCTGTTCTAAATCTCACACACTCAGAGGGGAGAAAGGGAGCAAGGTGGGAAAGGACCACTGGTTTCGCATCATCCAGCACGTTAATATAGAAACAAGAAGCTTGTCCAAAGTCTAGTTGGAATCGAGTGTTCTCACACCCAGGCCCCAGTCCATCCAGCACAACAAACTGGCCACTCACGTGAAAAGCGTGAACACGAATCTCCACCAAAGACTTTTTTTTTTCCCAAGCCCATCCCTTTCCCAGTCTTCCACCCCCTACCATTAATGGTACCCATCCTGCCAAACTTACCCTCTCTCTGCCCCTTAACTGTTTAGCTGTGAGCTCTGTGGTTCCTGTGTGTAGCACGCTGTGTGTATTATTTTTTCTCATGAGAACATTCAGTCGATTAAATTAGACTTATGGCTGGGATGTACTTCAGAATTTATCTGACCTGGGATCCACTGATTGAGCGGCATACCTTTCTCCTAACCTCACATCATCATTTGATTGCAATAGACGAAAGTGGTTTCCCTGGCCAGTCGGCTCGAAGGAAGGTCACATGGCCACTGACCCACATCTCTACAGCTGTTCCTCGTCTCCTTTCACAGGCTCGCTCTCTGGTTGGCCAGTAATGGCTCGGAGCCTGTCAGCGCAAATGCTTCCCAACTGTATTGTTATTCTACAATAAATAATGTCCAACAGTGCTCATGGAAGGCCCCTTATTTCTCTGCCTCTTGACAAGGAGATGGGTGACAGAGGGAGAGTCTCCAGATCGCAACAAAAGCAAGTCACCCAGCGTCACAGAGACAGGAAAGAAGCCGGAGCATCGGCCTCTCTAGAGAATCTCTCCAGAAAGAGGACAGCTTTCCCTTTGACATGGGAAGGGATCTTCCAAAGAACTTTTAAGTTCTGTGGCTCTTTGATGCTCCCAGCAGTTGCTTTGAATTGTCATTTCTCCCAAAATTTTGTGATCTTGTCACCAAAGGCACATCTATATGCATGGGTGAATATTCAGTGTTTCTATGAACAGTATGTTGGAAAAAAACTTGAGCATAATTTTAGTATCCTCGTCCTATACAAAGGGTACTCAGAATCTCGGTAATAAATACACTGGCACCCTCCGCTGCTCTGTAATCCAAGATGGAGAAACTGTCTGGTTTCTGTTAAAGCTGGATGAATTAAGAAAGACTGTAAGATTGCATTTGGACAAGAACCCTGAAATTTGGCTGCTTATTCAAATCTTGTGCAAATTTCTGTAGACTGCTGAATTGGTCTGAAGCGAGGGGTTAGCCTGTAAATATTATGGACCTTGACGTGCCTTTTCATCTGCTGTTTTTCCTATCAAATTGTAAAATAAACTTGGAGGTGGCTCGAGGAAGTGAGAAAGTGCTGGGAGACACACCCCAAAGCCAAGTGAAAGGAAAGAATGATACAAAATGGGCCATGTTAGGTTTCAAATTAAGCGTATCACAGTGGGAATGCTAAATATCCTATTTTATCATAGGAAAAATAAAGGAAATAGAATATGTTTTTCCAACTGTTTAATATTGAAGAGGTCGGGGCTGTGTTTGCAGAAGGAAGTCTTTGATATTAGAAAGGCTCTGGTTAGTTCTAAAGTCTCATCTGAAACTTGAAATGTGCCTTTTACTGAAGCTCATGACTCGTGTGTGTGTGTGTGTGTGTGTGTGTGTGTGTGCGTGCGTGTACACAGGAGTATGTGGACCACTGAGAGGACTGGAAACTTAATTGTATTTATCCATCACATTGTTGTTAGTTAGCCACTCAGTCATGTCCGACTCTTTGCGACCCTATGGACTGTAGCCCATCAGGCTCCTCCGGCCATGGGATTTCCCAGACAAGAGTACTGGAGTGGGTTGCCATTTCCTTCTCCAGGGGATCTTCCTGACCTAGGGATCAAACCCACATCTCCTGCATTGGCTGGCAAATTCTTTACCACTAAGCACCTGGGAAGTCCATTTATTCGTTATACTTTTTCACATGTCAATAGCCCACTTTATGATGGCTATTTTAGTAAACTGAAACTAGAAAAACTGTATGAAAAAGAGAGAATCCTTAAGCATGCTTACAGTATATTTTTAGAGGTTTTTGTATTAGATGGATTTGACTGTAGACTTAGCCCTTATTTACAGAAATAACTGGCAAGACTTGATTTTTGGCAACAGAAATGTACTAAATATAATATCCTAGGCATTTATCTACCGCTGCACTTTCATTGACTCTCTTCGAGCTTCACAAAGTGACAACCTCATCATCCGATATCAATTATAAGTTATGCCATTATAAACGATGTCGTATAGAAAACGTCTGTCTTCTAAAGATGAGTACACAGGTAAAGCAAACTGTCTCAGTGAATAATCAGCAATGAATTTCCCCAAGTGGTGCCTGCAAATTCCAAAAATGAGTATTGACTTCACCTGCTTCGTGAACAACAACAAAAAGAGCAGACAGCTGGCTGTAAAGATTCGGGACATAATTCCGATTAGTAATTACTGTGTTGTTCCTAAACC
>SJYA01001603.1:0-23091 GCA_006410615.1 Neotragus moschatus
GGAAATGTAGCAGAGCCAAATCAAAGGGATTCTTGGATGAGCAAAGCTGCCTGCCTCCTGAGACCTCTTCTTTGGCAAAACACCAATTAACCAATCAATAACTGGTTGGAGTGGAAGATTAAGACAGTTGGCAGACACAAGTTATTTCTGGACGTTTTCCAGGTTTTTTTCCAACCAGTCTTCCAATTACAATTAGGATATAGCTGTGGTTTCACGCAAACTCTGAACAGTCCACAACCTTGCAATGCAAGCAAAGTTTACAGAAAATCCATTTCTTACAGCACCGAAGAGCAGCCAGGGCAGTGGTTCCCAGGAGCACTGGTCTGACTTTAAGTGGAATACTTCATTCTATTACTCACCCTTCATTTGACCTTCATAAATATCAAAACCTTACCACCCTGCATCCTGACATTTAATTCTTTCCTGTCATCTAATGAGGCCACATTTGGTTAGAAGGTCACTTGTCATTCACAATGCTGAGAGAGACATATCATTTTAATGAAGCTCCTAATTCAGAGGGTAATGAAATTGCGGACAAGATTACAACTCATGCTGTCCGAGAGACAGCGGAGGCCTCGGACTTAGCCAGGCCTTTGTGGGATCACACCAGAAGAATGAAAAACAACCGAGCAAAGCTGGCATTCCTGTGTAAGCTGCAGAGCCTGGCCGCTGTCACTCTAAGTTCAATTATCCAGAAGAAAGTGTGGATGCATGTTAATATATTTTACAAGGTCCTATAATTTATCATCCTTTGTTTTTCTTTATGAATAACAGATTTTTCCCTCAGCTAAAAAGCACATTGGGGGTTGGGTGGATGGGAGAGAGACCAAGAGCCACTTGCTTTTTCTTCACTGGAATGGAAGGTCATACACAGTCTTCTCCCCAAGACAGGCTGGCAGAGAATTGCTAAGAAGTCCACGGCAGAGATCTGGGTTGCAGCTGCAGCCACATTTCAAGCTGGGAGAGGGAAATGAGGCATTTGGAATGCTCTAAAGAGCAATGGTGGTTGACAGAGATGCCAAGCCCTGTTCAAACCTGCAGAAAATGAGGACGGAGCCTTTCTGAGCAGCAAGAGAAACTGACCAGACACCACTCAGAATTCAGCCTAGGCTGACAAGCCTGCATACAAGGCTAAGAATGGATGACAAGCATACAGGGTGGTTGGAGGGGGCAATGCCCTCTCAGATTGCTTGTTCCTGACACACCACTGGATTCATCTCAGAATTCAGTCATCATCTCAGAACTCATGTCTCTGGCAGGAACCAATCTTTGCCCAAAGACCACTGACAGCAATGCTTTCTGCCAAGCCCCCCACCCCTCACTAACACACATATGGGGACGAGCTTCCATGCTGATTCCCAAGGCCAATATCACCCTTTGGTTTGGCCAGGAGAAAGGGCACCATGTTGTCACTGATGCGAGTCTGGTCAAAAGTACCTGCCTTTGGTGTGAGAGCATAAATAGGGGCTGGCAGCTCTGTTCTCAGACGGAGATATGAGAACAGAGGAAAGCAAGCGCTGGAGAGCAGAAGGGATGCTCCGACTGGAGCTGATGTTGGCCTTCCTGGGAAGCAGAAGGGGCTGCAACAGGAAGGGCAGGGGGACATCAGACAGACCACATGCCGGCCAGGTGAGCTTCTCCCTCAGGGACCGGGGCAGATTCTCTTTTCCAAAGATGAATGCTACAATCTTTGCCACCCACAGGCTTTTCTGCAAGTTGATCTTGCCATTCTCCCACTCCCTTGAGTCCAGGAGGGCTCTTGACAGCTTTCACAAGTCAACCGCGGTGGAGATGGCACCAGGCCAGTTTGGCTTCCTGCCTTTGGCTCACTGGCTCTCGAGACGCTCTCTCTGGGATCTCAGCTACCCTGCTGTGAAAAGCCCAAGCCACATAAAGAGGCCAAGTGTAGGAACTCCGTTAGGGTCGACACCTCCACTGAGCTCCCAGCTGATGGCGGCACCATTGGCCATCTGATGCCAGCTGCAGAAATAACCAAGCCATGTTAGACATCCTGCCCAGCTGAGGCCTCAAACAATGTCAGCCCCAAGCACCAGCTGAGTACAATCACATGTAGGACTATAGCGGGAAACCAGGCAGCTGAGTCTGGCACCTCACAGAACTTTTGAGAGATAATAATAAGTTCGTCTTTTAAGCCACTGAGTTTGGTTAACTACTGCATATCAGTAGTTAACCAAGATTTAAGTACAGTATGAGCCCTGACCAATCAGAATGGATGCTGATGGGCAGTAAGGAGGGAGCAGGGTCTTAGAGACCTCCGGCTGTGCCAGATGTTTACCTTCTAATTCCCAGAATGTGAGGTCCAGTGATGACTAGGGGAGGGGCGGGGCAGCAGAAGGGCACTCAGGGAGACAGGGGCCATAAGTGTTTCAGTCTTAACAGTTATAGACACATTCGCGAGCATCAGCTGGCATAATCACTGGCATCCCTCATCCTGGAATCCAGACCCTCATCCTTTCTGGGCTGCATCAGGTATGGGAAGGCAACCCGTGCTACTCCTGGGAGTAAAGAGCCTCTTGAGAACTCAACGCTCTTACCTTTTTAGAACTGTTTTCTATCCACAATCTCACTTGGTCTTTACAATGGGCCCAAGAGGCAGATGTCACCTGCCCCCATTTGACAGGTGAGAAAATTTAAGGTACAGAGAAACTGAGGAGGGACAGAGGCAATCACTGGAAGTGTACTGGTCAGGATATTTTATTTCTGGTTCTGATGCCACCTCAGTCTGGGGCCTTAAGCCATTGGCCTGCCTTTTTGGAGCCTCCTCACCTCTAAAGTAAAGGAAGTAGAAAGATGATTTCCGAGGGCACACCTGGCATTACCAGTCTCTGACTCTGTGACTTGCCTGAGGTCACCAGGAAGGGAATAGCAGCATCGGGGGTCATGGTCTCAAGGGCCCTGACTCCTTGTTCAGTGCTCATGTGACTGCATCTACAGCTGCCTTCTTAAGACACCTCAGTGCCATCATGCAAGGGGGCAGCCCGCCCCTCTCCCCAGGCCCTGGACAGGAGGATGTTTCTAGGTCTAGAGCCAGAGAAGTGTTTCTCTGCATGTGCCTTGGGTCCTGGGCCTTCAGTTCTGATATCCAAGGACAAAATCTCTGGAGGAGGTATGGGGTTGAGTGGGGAGAGAAGGATAGGGAGAAAGATGAGGTAGGGGGTTCATACCAAGTTTCAGTCAGGTCTGCCCAGACCAGCTCTGAGTAAATCCTACAGCCACCACACAGGAAGTGGCTAATTGGGGGCAGACACTGTCTCATTCGGAGGTCCACGGCCCCTGTCTTGACATGGACCTAAGGCAGCATTGGCAGGTGATGGATCTCTCCCGAGATTGTGCGGTTTCCAGGAAAGCATTCCAGAACCTGAAACCAGCTTCAAAGGAATGCATCTCTGCTCACTCCCGCCCTGGCGGGGAACCAGCCTGGGGCACCTTATTCTTATTAGGGCTGGAGATGTCTTGGACACTAAGCTTGAAAAATGCACCAAGGATTCTGACACAGATGGGGAATGGTGTGGCTGTGCAGAAAACCCCATTGTTGGCAGCACTAGACTTTCTCTGAAAGATCTTTGCGGCAAGTAATTTAACTCCTTTCTAGCTCACATTTTTCCAACTTTGAAATGGAAATAAGAAATTTCTTTGTCTTGAAACCTTCTTGTGCCTGGGAGGCTGGATGGGACAGAGGGGAAGCTGAAGCTTCCATTACCTGCTGGAAGGGGCAAGGTACCAAATACCACAATCAAAGGTGAGAATCTCCAGGTAAAAACAAAGAAGAGAGTCCAAAGTGGGACTGAGGTGAGAATTAGGTTGGAGAATCTGGGAAGATCAGGTTGGAATAAGCAAATGAACAGAAATGTGGACATATTCCAAGGAGGATACCAAAACCCCCTGCTCCTCCAGGCCCTGCGAGTGTGTGTGGAGATGGAAGGAGGGGGCACTGGATCATCAAAGCAACTGGGAAAGAGACAGGTTTTGCTTTAGTATCTGTTTACTCTCATCTGAAGTTGAATGTGAGGCTGCCAGGGGGTGCCCCATCTTGTGATGACCAACCTTATGTATCAGCATGACCGTAGCACCCAGATACTAGGCACTCAGTACTGCTGTGATGGTTCTTCTAGACACAATTAACATTTAAATCAGTAGATTCTGAGTAAAGCCGACTGCTCTCTCCATCATGGGCCTCACTCCAACATTCCTAAGAGAAAAAAAAGGTTGACGTTTCCCCAAGAAAGGAATTGTGCTTCCAGACTGCTTACAGGTCAAGATTGCAACGTCCACTCTTCCCTGGGTCTCAAGACTGTTGGCCACGTCTGCAAATTTTGGTCTTGCCAACCTGCATAATCACAGGAGCCAATTCCTTAAGATAAACCTAAGTATCTATTGCTAAATCTAACTGTAAGTTCTATATCTATATATATCAGAAGAGAGAGAATGGGAAGAAGTGATTGGGATGAAATCAGATTGGTGGTGAAGTAGTCTGAGAGTGGGTGATGAGAGCCCTGTGGCAGGCTTGTTTATCAGCACCTGGACCTCAACACACCTGGAAAATGCAGTCATTCTAGCAAGGCCCACTCCTTGCCTTCCTCTCCTCTCTACACATTTTTCCCTGGTTGATCTCACCTGTCATTTCCCATCTTTTCAACCATGTCCTTTTCTTCAGTGATTCCCAGATCTTTGTCATTTATCACTGGCCCTGATCTCTCTGCTGAGCTCTAAAACTGTGTCCCCAACTCCTACTGGACAACCCATCTCAGAGTACCAATGATACCTCACACTCAACAAATGCAGTCTGAACTTACCATTCCCCACTAGCCACCCCTAAAGAAACTCTGATACTCCTCTTGGTGAATGGCATTACCATCTATTTAGTTTCCCAAGCCACTAATTTGAGAGTCAAGGATAACTCCTTTCTGCACTCCCCCCACTCACCCANCAAAGGAATGCATCTCTGCTCACTCCCGCCCTGGCGGGGAACCAGCCTGGGGCACCTTATTCTTATTAGGGCTGGAGATGTCTTGGACACTAAGCTTGAAAAATGCACCAAGGATTCTGACACAGATGGGGAATGGTGTGGCTGTGCAGAAAACCCCATTGTTGGCAGCACTAGACTTTCTCTGAAAGATCTTTGCGGCAAGTAATTTAACTCCTTTCTAGCTCACATTTTTCCAACTTTGAAATGGAAATAAGAAATTTCTTTGTCTTGAAACCTTCTTGTGCCTGGGAGGCTGGATGGGACAGAGGGGAAGCTGAAGCTTCCATTACCTGCTGGAAGGGGCAAGGTACCAAATACCACAATCAAAGGTGAGAATCTCCAGGTAAAAACAAAGAAGAGAGTCCAAAGTGGGACTGAGGTGAGAATTAGGTTGGAGAATCTGGGAAGATCAGGTTGGAATAAGCAAATGAACAGAAATGTGGACATATTCCAAGGAGGATACCAAAACCCCCTGCTCCTCCAGGCCCTGCGAGTGTGTGTGGAGATGGAAGGAGGGGGCACTGGATCATCAAAGCAACTGGGAAAGAGACAGGTTTTGCTTTAGTATCTGTTTACTCTCATCTGAAGTTGAATGTGAGGCTGCCAGGGGGTGCCCCATCTTGTGATGACCAACCTTATGTATCAGCATGACCGTAGCACCCAGATACTAGGCACTCAGTACTGCTGTGATGGTTCTTCTAGACACAATTAACATTTAAATCAGTAGATTCTGAGTAAAGCCGACTGCTCTCTCCATCATGGGCCTCACTCCAACATTCCTAAGAGAAAAAAAAGGTTGACGTTTCCCCAAGAAAGGAATTGTGCTTCCAGACTGCTTACAGGTCAAGATTGCAACGTCCACTCTTCCCTGGGTCTCAAGACTGTTGGCCAAGTCTGCAAATTTTGGTCTTGCCAACCTGCATAATCACAGGAGCCAATTCCTTAAGATAAACCTAAGTATCTATTGCTAAATCTAACTGTAAGTTCTATATCTATATATATCAGAAGAGAGAGAATGGGAAGAAGTGATTGGGATGAAATCAGATTGGTGGTGAAGTAGTCTGAGAGTGGGTGATGAGAGCCCTGTGGCAGGCTTGTTTATCAGCACCTGGACCTCAACACACCTGGAAAATGCAGTCATTCTAGCAAGGCCCACTCCTTGCCTTCCTCTCCTCTCTACACATTTTTCCCTGGTTGATTTCACCTGTCATTTCCCATCTTTTCAACCATGTCCTTTTCTTCAGTGATTCCCAGATCTTTGTCATTTATCACTGGCCCTGATCTCTCTGCTGAGCTCTAAAACTGTGTCCCCAACTCCTACTGGACAACCCATCTCAGAGTACCAATGATACCTCACACTCAACAAATGCAGTCTGAACTTACCATTCCCCACTAGCCACCCCTAAAGAAACTCTGATAATCCTCTTGGTGAATGGCATTACCATCTATTTAGTTTCCCAAGCCACTAATTTGAGAGTCAAGGATAACTCCTTTCTGCACTCCCCCCACTCACCCACCCAATAATCATGAACTCCTGCTGGTGTCACCTGTGAGGATATTCCCAGTGATAAGTTTACTGTCCTAGTTCAGCACTCATCTCTGGTCTAACTACCCAAATAGCCCCCAATCAGTTTCATTGGTCCCATCCAAAATCTACCACGAGGATGCCCCAAGTTGCCCCCTTCATAGTTAGATTCTAAAAAGCAGCATTTTCCCACTTCTCAGGGTTGATGATAATATGCTGGTGTGAACATATCTGACTCAAGGGTGGCTACTTCCAAGGCATTTTCAGCCAGGCTCCAAGCAGCTTGTACATGCATCCTTCTTACATTCTCAGGTCTGCTTGGAGCCTTTTGTCAATCTTCCCACACCAATCTAGACAGCCTAGCCAGCATCTTCTTCCATTCAACTCTATCAGAGGGCCCTGCTGGTCACAAGAAGGGAGGCAGAGACAGGTTCCCCAGGTGACCTGGTTGGGCTTCAAGGCAAAACTGAAGTGTAATGTGCCCCTCCGGATAAGCCGGCCTGGACCATCAGCACCTTGGAGAGCTCTGACCTCTGTTGGGGAGTGAACTGGACTAGAGTCCTGGATTCTTCTGGGAGTGGTAGCAGGGAAGGACAGGGTTGATGCTGTACATCTCATCAACCAGATACCCAGCCTAATGATTTCAGGAATCTGAAAAATATGAGTGGCCCTGAGGTCAGCCCAGACTTAGGTTTCAGAGGCTCAGATGGTCCATGGGAGGCAGATGGTCATGATCCTGAGTCCTGGCCAAGCCAGTTTGATGCTGAAAACTAGTGCTCCCCGAGGTTCTGTGCTCAGACTGCACAGGATTCAGCAGCTTTCATTGTTTCATTTCAGGTTAATTGCCAATGAAAAGACAAGTCACCTTTGGGAGTCACCTCGTCTTTCTGAACTACTTGTCATTTGCTCTTTGTTAGTGGTGCCCACCTCTTTTGTTCTCACTGTGAACTTTCCAGCATCCTCTGCCCCAGCACCCAGAGGATGAACTGGGAAGCAAGGACTTCAGGAACATGAAGGCTTCAACTGACCTCTGGCTCAATGCAGCAGGGCCTTATGCATTTAGGGGAGGAGATATTGCCTCTGGCTGCGTGTTCAGGGAACTCCAAGATCAATACACTAGGTTCATCTCCAGGGCTGCTCTTTGCTCCCATTTGACCAGAATTCTCTAAGCCAAAACTGGATGGAGGAATGGAGCTCCGTGTGAAGACAGCTATGTCTGGGAAGTCACAGAAACTGCCTTTGCTCTTCAGAGTTAGTGCAATTTCTCCTCTACTCACCTTTGCTCCCTCAGCTCTAGCCCTGAGCTCTCTGTGTGATGACCTCCTCAACTCCTACTGCTGCGTCATCACAGCATCTGAGTTGCTGACAAAGTGTTTCCCATTCTCCAGGGTCCCATCCAGTTTTTACAACAACTCAGAGATACAGAGGGGCTTTTTTGTCATCCCTGCTTACCAACAAGAAAACCATGGAGAGCATAGGTGACTTGTCTAGACACACAGGACTCTTGACTCCAGCTACATGCCCTTTATAGTTTCCTAAAAACATCCAACAGACCAGGATCTCACCATAGTGCTGAGAAACACTGCAGCACGGGCTTGTAACACCACTCATGAAAAAGCAAAACGAAAGAAAACTACCTTTTGAAGACTATGCTCATCTGCCCAAAGTCTGTCCAAGTCCATCTGTTACTCAGCCTCTTCCTCAGCCTGAGCACAAGCTAAGCGCTGTCTCCAGAGCACAAGCAAAAGCCCAGTTCACTGGAAGCTTGTCAATAGCTTCCTCTGAGATTCTTAAGATTTCCTAGAGACATTTCCACCTCCTTACCCCTGAAGTTCAACCAAGGCATCAAGAGAAAAAGCACTCCTTTTTAATAAAGACTCATGAGCAAACATTGTTGATAACTGTCTATTCTGTCAAACTTATCTTTAACTTTTCATATACAAAGTCTTTAGAAAAAAGATTTGAATCCAATAGACAGAGAGACCTTCAGCTTTGCCTTCATCTCCAAATACCTGAGAGACGTGGCCATAAAGGGAAGATGTTCCCAATTAGCCCAAGAAATTATTTCGGAGGGGCTTATTCATCCACAGCTGTGATCAAACAGCCGCTGGAATGATGCACGTGTTGGTCTCAATGGATAACATTCTCCTTTAAGTTTGCTTGTGGTACATCACTCTGTGTTGCATCTTTAGCTGTATCTTTATCCATACAGGACCAGCCACAACTCAAGGCCCCATGGGTACCCCATACTGAAGACCAATAAGTTCAAATTCCTCACACTCTCTTCCTCCTTGGGTCCCTGCATCTGAGTCAAATGTAACACCATTCAGAATGAGCAAAGGTGGTTTATAGGCACAGGTGCCTTTTTCTCTAATAAAGAAAAACACTCTGTGTTTTTATTTGATTACTTTTGAGGTCCAGTTAGAATTTTGCATTGCATAACAGATGTGCTCTTGGAAGTATGAAGGTAAATCACTTTCTCTGTATATGACTCAAATCCTACTCGTAACTTGCTCTTTAAGAAGCTCAGCTCTGAGCCTTTTTATGAAGAGAGGCTAAAGCTAAAGAATTAATCATCACTTTCATTAGTTAAGAATGAAATGGTAAGACCTAGGCTATCTTTGTTCCAAGGAACAGAAAACAGCCTTGCCTCAAAGTCCCCCACAAGACTAGGTTTTTTTCTTCACTTGCTTTTTCTTGGGGCAAAACAAGTCAGGCAGCCTAGTCCATCTGAGGATCTCAAACCCCCTCCCCTCTCTTCTCCATGATCTTGTCCTGGGATTCCAGCCTCTCTGAGCCCTCCTTCTTTCTATCCCTGGGAAATGTCTGCTCTAAAGGAAGAGGCAATGCAGGCCACTCACCCCAGTATGACCATTAGACCCTTGTCTCCCTTTTCTGGGGTACCAGCATCCCTAAGCTCAATTCTAGGGTAGAAAAGGCTCCATCTCCAGGGCAAGGGTTTCAAGACTTCTTGGATGGGCAAGTGGAGAAAGAATGCCGAGGACAGAGGGGTCTGATGGGGACCATTAGCCTATTCTCCCTATAGGTTAGGATAAATCTCAGAAAAGTCTGCCTTAAGACAAAGGAGTCACCCCTAAAATGCCCCCGGGATTTGGACACTAAGCACCTGGCCAGGAAGAACCTGAGGTCAGGAGTGAGAGGTTGGAGAAGAGACTGTAACAGCTGTGAAGAAGCATCCCATGCACTCCAGGGCAAGACTTTTTCTTGCCTCCTCGGGTGAAGAGGGGGAGACTGGGGTTCCCCCTGTGACACTCACACTCTTAGCTTACTGGGGCGACGCCATCTGCAGCACGTGGGAGGGGCAGTGTGAGATCTGCCCCGCCAGGAAGAGCAGGAGTTGGGAAAGGAAGCTGACGGCTCTTGATACTCAACCCGAACACTTAGAAAATGACCCATCATCTTTGCCTTAAACTTTTCCATACGCTCAACATTATTAGAATTTCTTCTTAACTACACAAATCAGCCTTAGGATCCGGGCAGCTGGATGACAAGATGTTCGGTTCCCCACCCTTTCCCTTGAGTTCTTATAATGGAAGTGCTCAGTTAACACAAATTACCAGCTTTGCTCTTTACTCTCCTGACAGATGAACAAACATAGCATCATCATTTCTATGCAGGCTGGCTGGCCAAATCCATTCCAATTATCTATTCACTCGAGCAGAATTCTCCTGGTGAGACAGGAAGACGTGGAAGGAGGTTTCCAGGTCATACTATTAATTCCAGTAAGTGGCCTGTTTCATGCTCCTCCCTGGAATATAAGAAGGCCTTGAATATAAATCAAATTAGAGAGTCGGGGTGTCTAACTTATTTAAAGACAAATATCCATTCATCTGTAGATGAACATCTAAGTTGCTTCCACGTCCTGGCTAGTGTAAACAAATAACAAGGATACTTTTTACTAGTTCATATTAGGAAAGAAAGATAGAGAATATAGTTGAAAAGTCTCAGGGGTGAGATGCAAGAGACCTAAGTTTTCATGCCAGCCCAGAGCCCATTCTCATTTAGCCTTGACATGACCTTGTCACATTCTACTCTCAGTTTACACACGTGGGATTAAAAGGGGGTGGATTCAATCAGCAATTGCCTATCACATGTTCTCAGCCCTAAGGACCCCAGAAGTTATTTTATTTCAAAAATTTATAAGTATTTTTAGTCGTTGATGAAAGTGTGACATTAAGAACAAGAAGGGTGGCCCCTTTTAACGCCATGCAGACTGACAATAACTTATGTGACCAAGTTCACTCAGTTTTGTGGCCACTTCAAATCAGAGCTTCCCTACCACCGGTTGGATTAACTGAAGGACGTGGAGACTGCAACTTACAAAGCTTAAAAATGGCAATCATTTGAATCAACCTGTCACTGTGAATCAGGATTTCCTCTACACTGTGAATACAAAATAAGATGCATACGTGAGGACTTCCCTGGCGACTCAGTGGTAAAGAAACCACCTGCCAAGGTAGGAGTTCGATTCCTGGTCCAGGAAGGTCCCACATGCTGAGGAGTAACTAAGCCTGAGCACTACAACTACTGAGTCAGCACTCCAGGGCCCGGGAATCATAGCTGCTGAGCCTGTGCACCTAGAGCCTGTGCTCAGCAACAACAGAAGCCACTGCAATGAGAAGCCTGCACAGCGCAGCTAGAGAAAAGCCCAAGCAGCAGCGAAAACCTAGCACAGCTGGTAAACGAATAAATCACATTTAAAAAAATACATAAGTGAACTGATTCTGAAATCGAAACACAACAAAGATCACCATAAGGCTTTAATTTCTAATTTTTGCATTGATCAGAACAGTCTCATTGTGCTTTTTTGTTAAAAGCTCGAAATTATACGATAAATACATTTGCCCATGTTTCTACTGTGATTTAATCATTAATTAATAAATATTAATATATTCAAAACTAATACTTTGACTGCTTGTGTAGCTTCAAGCTCCATATAAAATTTCATTTCAAAAAATGGTTCCAGTCCTTTACAAATTTTGAAAACCACTGGACTAATTATCTCTAATTTTCCTTCCAGCAAGAGGATACTTTATGCAAATCCTTCTCCGGGGAGAGGAGAATTGTATGGCTTCAGGAAGTCTCTGGCTTAATCAGAACCTTCCTAAGAAAAACAAACAAACAAACTTGATTCCCAAGTCTACAAATCACTCTGAAGAGCTCGGATCTTTCTCCACAGGGAAGGAGTCCTGCAGAAGCAGGTTGTCCATTTCCGGGCAAGAGTTAGATTCTGCCCCATGGATCTCACATTCCATTTGAAGAGACTTGCCTGCAGATGGCTGACAGTGGTACAGAATGAGGTGGTTGGGGAGTGGGAAGGAGCCTCAACCCCTCTGAGCATCTACTCCTTGCCGGCTCAATAGCTGGCACGATACGTCACTTGATTTCTTCTATTTATTGCCTCTCAAAACTCTTTGCGAACTTTTCCCTTCATCCAGGTGACAAAACCAAGGTGGAAATCCAGGCAGTGAATGGCAGAAGCAGGTCTCAGATCTTCACCACTCTCACCCTAAAACAAACTCCCAGTGGGTGGTGAACAGTACTGCCAGCTCCCCAGTGTGGGCTTCCAGAGGCAGCCAAAGCACCCACACAGACCATGCCAGTGAGAGGAAGGCTGCAAAGAGGAGCTGGCAATGGAGCTGAATTTTGAAGGATGAGGAGAAATGCTCCAGGCAGCAAAGAAAGCAAAAGATTCCCAAGCAGAGACAGTGTGAGAAAAGCACAGAGAGAAAAGTTTCAGGGGAATGACATTTCAGGTGGCAGAGCAGGAATGAGAGGGCTGGGTTGGGAACACAGGGATGGAGCAGGCAGATGACACCACCCTGCTCTCCCAGTTCCAAATGCCACCACCTGGCCCAGGACCCCGGCTGCCAGCAGTTCAGGCAGTCCTCTGTACCTTTATACCCCCTTCTCCATTTACCTGGCAGTCTCTTCCTAGCCCACTTCTGCCTGGGGAAGTCTTTCCTGGCCTTCCAGAATTCTGCCAAATCCTGCCCATGCAATATGAAGCCATTCCTGATGCTCTCAACCAGATGTAATCTCTCTTGCCTCTGAACACCCAGAGTTCTTTGATTTGTTCACTCTAAGGCCTCAATGGCTGAACACGCAAGACACGTTTTCTGGGAAAGATGCTGAAATGGAGGATGGGCATCAGCCTCAGTAACAGCTTTGTGTCAGCTTTGCATTTCAGCAGGGCCATCCTCCACCCCGACCCCTGCCTTTGTAGCTCCAGACACAGGAATCCCTGCCCTCAGAGCTGTGATGCTGGATATCACATGGGTAGACTGTATATCATCAGGACACTTATTGTCCCTGAGGCTGAGGTACTAGCACCTAGGAGGTGCCTGAGCAGTATCTGTTGAAGCCAACTGAACTCTAGCCTCAGTTAGAGCTTCTCCCAATTCTATCTCACACAGATATATTATGTATCTTTTCAAGAAATGCACATAACCATATTAGTAACTTGCAGAAAATATTGTCATCTGCAGATTAAATGTAAAGTTCGTTTTTTTCACATTTCTCCTGGTGGAGGAGGGGAAGCACTTTAATCGCTGCCTCTGTTTCCAGACCATTATCCATAGGTTTCAATCTGCACTCAAGGACCAGCTCAGGCCATACAGAAGAGCCACCCAAGCTGCCCTGCACACACCTGTGGCCTCCTAGCCTGTGATTCCCTCGTTCCCTCCCTGACACCACCCAGCCTCTGAGCACCCACCCTCATGAGAAACCTGCAGGCTGGAGAGCTGTCCTAGACCTCCTAACCCAGATGGATTCACTCTTGAGGCCTACTGTCCTGCTTGAGCACCACCCCTAAATGGGGCACCGAGGGCAAAGTGAGTAACTTCACAGATCACCACGGTGTGGCAGAGAACTAACTGCCTGGGAAGTGCTCGAGAAAGAGATTCATTCTCTGAGCTCTATTTCCTATATAGATGAGGAGCTGGAAACCCAGAACTCTCTGCCACTGGGCCTGAGGGGAAACATTCAGAGCAACCCTCCAAAAACAAAGCCTGGCCTTGGTGGCTGGCTCGGTGTGCACGGAACATCAAATGGCTGGACATGAAAGGGCTGAGGAGGATGCTTGCTGGAGAGGCACTTAGCCTGAAAAATCTGAAACCATCCCCTTGACTGAGGGCCGCTAACCACAGCCTCCGTGAATGATTAATGACTATGGCCAGTGCTTATTGCAAACAGGCATGTGACAGGAGAGCCACTATGCTCCCCCTGGACCTGCTCGCGTGATCGATGAGCCACCAAGGGGTGCGGAGGGGCTGCAGGGGGAGGGGCCAGCTCAGGCTGCAGCCACCAGGCAGCGCCCATCCTTGGGGAGAACTGGAGGGAGGCCAGGGCCTGTGTTCTGGGTGGCTGGCCGACCTCACGTACAACACATAAGCAGCCAGCACTGAGGAGCTACCTGAGTGATGGAAGGAGATCTGGGAGGCCTGAGTTCAACTCTAATGAGAAAAAGGTGCTGAAATGGAAGAGCTGGAGCCCCCGGACCTGCAGGTTCCTATCCAGTGTGGCACATCATAGGAGCCCTGTAGTTCCAGAACTAGCAAAAGGGTGCAGGATGCTTTGAGAAACTGCTAAGTGCTGGGTGCAGGTACAGCAGGCTGCAAAAATGAGTTTCCTGGCCTCAGACACCTCGCCTTCTCAGCCTTCCCCACCACCCGCCACTGCTGCCAACCAGACATAACTCCCCCTACCCAACCCCTGTATCGCCTGGATTTGCAACGGCCACTTGAGTGGTTGACGTGAAGCCTTTGCTCTCATGCGTCTGTGTCCTTTCTGTAGAAAGGTCAGCTGGTACTGCGTCCTCATGCTGCCTCCTTCCCCCCAGCGCATACCCTCTAGGACAGCTGAGCAAGGGTTTCTGAGTCTCTGACACGTGGATTCAGCACACACCTACCAAGTTCACTGAGCACAGACTGTGTGGCTGTAGAAGGCACTGGCCTATCTTCAGGAGCCTAGGGCCAGCGAGGCAAGCCTCCCTCATGTGGAACAAGCATAGACAGAACACAGCACAGCCCCTTAGGGAGCAGCCAGGTGAGGAGAGGGAGAACGAGCCTGCTAGGGGAGGTCAGGGAAGACAAGAGGGGCCCTCGAGGCTCCCCTGAGCTGCCAGCCTCTGCCCATGCAGGGCCACTGTCCAATCCAGGCCACCAAAGGTTCCAAAGCCACCACCTTCCATCTGGGTCTCCGGAGGCACCTCTGAGAGGCCCTGAGGCCATGGCAGCAGCAAGCAAGCTCAGCAAAAAGACCCAGGAACCTGGCAGAGGCCTGGGGCTCTGAGACGACCCTGGGAGCCAGCCGGGAGCCCAGGGACGACCCTTGTGGGGACCTGGCTGGTCTGCAGACTCTGGCTCTGTTTCATCTTAATACACTCCTGCATGTACCTGACATTGGATACTCGTCCTAGAGCATGCAAATCTAATAAATTCTTGGCTCCTGCAAGTTTCTTTAAAAAATATAAAAGAGGATCATATATAAAGAAGTTGATTAATATACACCCTGCTAAAACAGCCTGGAACATCTGTGTATTAAGTTCATTTATTAAATTACACCAATCTGTATTTTAATGAGTGAAAGATACAGTACTTATTCTGTCATCCATCAAAATAAACTCAGGAAATACTTAACATTATAATCATTTTTCTTGTTTGAACATGAGTTATGAAATATGAATCCCTCACTAAGAACGCTGGACTTGCCATCATGATCAAATATGTTTTCACAGGTGCAGCAAATATTCAGTTTTCATTTCTTTCTCCAACTGTTGAAAATATAAACCATGTTTTCTAGTCCTTAGCTGGGTAACACTGCCTTCCCTCCACATGGCAGCCATTATTACAGACTTATTACCCACCGTCTCTCTTTCCCCCAAGACGAACTCCTTCTAAGTTGCTTAGTAATGAAAACACAGGCTCCTGTGGGGCCCCTGAAGCACAAGCTCGTCCCAACGGGGCTCTTACGGCTCAGGCGGGGTCCTTGTTTCCTTGTCCTTCCTGGGAGCAGCTAGATCCTCCAGATTAGGGCCTGAGTTTCAAAAGCCATTTGATGCAAGCAGTGCACGCGATACAAACACAAAAGGCAGCTGGGCCTCAGCTCCACCGTGGAGTTGCCCCGGCCACGGGGTTAGCATGCCTACTCCTTCATCCCAACTCCCCAGGAACCACTCCTCAGAGGAGGGGCAACTTTAACACAGGCTGAAGCCTCGCGAGTGAGTCCAGCCTTTACCTGTGTTCAGTTATCCAGGACCCTTGGGGCGATGCGGTCAGCTTTCAGGAGCCAAGGAGGGCTGGTTTCTCTGCCCAGGGATGAGGAGGACCTCACTGAGGCACAGGAGGCAAGAAAAAGGTCCCAGCTGGATAAGCTGCTGAGTAGAACCACAGGACAAACTGATGAAACCTAATCACGAGCTGGCAAGGCTCTGGCCTGCTTAACCCCTCAGGCTCCCGTTGCCAGAGCTCAACTATCACCACCCCTATCTCTTTGTTCTCATTCCTGGCCACCCTAGTCCCCCAACATATCGATGACACCCACTCTTCTCTGCAGCCCTCCTGAACTACCTCCTGCTGGTGCTCCCTCCCACCTCAGGCTTTAGCGGCTGCAGTTCCCTTGGCCTGGGATACCCACTCTGCTCTCCCTTTACTCAATTCAGTTCAGTTCAGTTGCTCAGTCCTGTCCGACTCTCTGTGACCCCATGGACTGCAGCATCCCAGGCCTCCCTGTCCATCACCAACTCCCAGAGTTTACTCAAACTCATGTCCACTGAGTCAGGGATGCCATCCAACCATCTCATCCTCTGTCATCCCCTTCTCCTCCCACCTTCAGTGGGACCTTCAGTCTTTCCCAGCATCAGGGTCTTTTCAAATGAGTCAGTCACCTGGTTAACTACTTCACTGTGATTTCAAGCCACACCTGTTCAGAAAACTCAGTGGGAGGACCCACTAGGAATCCAGGAAACTTCACAGTGGAACTGACCCCTAAGGAAAGAATGGGAAGGTATTCAAGACAAAGGGATCCCCTGGAGCAAATGCAGGGGTGTGAGGATCCCCTAGGCTTGAAGGAGAGACAAAGGGTAGATGGGAGGGTTGTGGAGCAAGAAATGAGAGTTTGGGGCCAGTTTAAGGAGGGTCTTGTGTGCTGATCCATAAAGGGACATTATGAGGAGGATGGGCTTCCCTGGTGACTCAGACGGTAAAGAATCCACCTGCAATGTGGGAGACCTGGGTTCGATCCCTGGGTTGGAAAGATCCCCTGGAGGAGGGCATGGCAACCCATTCCAGTATTCCTGTCTGGAGAATCCCTGTGGACAAAGAAGCCTAGTGGGTTACAGTCCATAGCGTCGAAAAGAGTTGGACATGACTGAGTGACAGCACACATAGCAAACCCTGGTGGTCCAGTGGCGAAGATTCCACTCTTCCCATGCAGGGGGCCCAAGGTCTGCCCCTGGTCGGGGAACTAGCTCCCACATGCTGCCACTAAAGATCCCTCATTCTGCAACCAAGTTTAAAGATTCCAGTGCAGCCAAATAAATAAAAACTAAAAACAAATTTTTAACAAGGAAATAAGGAGCAACTTTTTATTTTAACCTCTCATTTCTATACTTGGCAGACTTAAAAAAAAAACAAAATTCAGATCCAGAGTTGTGAACAATAAATATGTAAAACAAAGAATGTAACCATTTCAGACTGCTGCTGCTGCTAAGTCGCTTCAGTCGTGTCCGACTCTGTGCGACCCCATAGATGGAAGCCCACCAGGCTCTCCCATCCCTGGAATTCTCCAGGCAAGAACCCTGGAGTGGATTGCCATTTCCTTCTCCAATGCATGAAAGTGAAAAGTGAAAGTGAAGTCGCTCAGTCATGTCCGACTCTTAGCGACCGTATGGACTACAGCCTACCAGGCTCCTCCACCCTTTGGATTTTCCAGGCAAGAGTACTGGAGTGGGGTGCCATTGCCTTCTCCAAACCATTTCAGACTAGTGTAATCCAAAAACAATCTTAGTAATATAAAAGAGTTCCTTTTTAAGATTTTTAAATGTTTGTAACCTAAAAGTTCACAACCTAAACAACTAAATGGTATATAAACTTCTTTTTTTTGGTGAGGAATATTTATATTTTTATCCATCATATAAAGCTAAAATGACTTTCCCAGGTAGTGCAGTGGTAAAGAAACCATCTTCCAAGCAGGGCACCACAGAAACTCAGGTTTGATCCCTGGGTCAGGAAGATCCCCTGGAAGAGGGCATGGCAACCCACTCCAGTATTCTTGCCTGGAGAATCCCATGGATAGAGGAGCTAGGCAGGCTACAGTCCACAGGGTCGCAAGAGTCAGACAGGACTTAAGCAACTAAACAGCAACTGCAAAGCTAAAATGACCCCAACCAATTATCCTCCCTGGATGACCAAAATATTAGTAAAGGCAAGGGGATTTTGAAGGATTTTGAAATTTCAAAATCTGTCTAGATTTGCATTTAAGAAGTAAAGTCTATTTGAAATTCAGTAGGTGTACAGGAGAGCCGGGGGCAGGCAGGGGCTAGTGGGACAAGGCTAGAGAAATTACAGAGGGGTGCTGAGCTGGAGCAAAGGCAGTGGCAGGGAGCCTCATCGCTATGGAGCTGGGAAAGCACACGGTGGGTGTTGAGGAGGACTTCCTGAGAAAGTCATCCTCGGCCCAGACTCCCGGTAAGCACAGGTGGAAGTCCCTGCTCTCTGGGTCCAAGGAACCCCCCATCTCCCCAGCACTGAAGGACCATCCTCACCACTTGCTATCCAGTGTGTTGGTGGAAAAAGGACTCCCCCAACTCCCTCAACACTGAAGAGCTGAGACTGACAGCAGGTTATCAGTCGCGGACCCTGACAGTCACCCCACAGCATGCAGGGCCCCACCTGGCTGCACTCGGGAGGGAAGAGAACCAGAAGGGGCGGTGGGAGGCGGGCTTTACGGTAACAGGAGGGCGGGTGCTCCCTGGTGCCCACAGGAAGGTGTGGTTGGCTTGCTTGAATAATTTCACAGGCTGGCAGGAGGTGAAACATGTGAGGCTGAGGACTGGTGGGAGGCAGTTGGTCCAGCTGATAGGAGAACTAGTGGGAGCAGGGTGGGGGAATGGGGGATCGTCTTTCTCTCGGGATATGGGCATATCTGGTGAGAGAGCTGGGAGCTTGTAGTAGGCCCTGGGGGCGCACTGTGAGGCTCTAGAGGTGTCCAGGAAGCAAATGGCACTTCAGGCCTTACTATACAAGTGGGCTCCAGGGAAGAAAGAGAATGAGACAGAGATGGGGAAAAATAAAAGACAGGCCTTAACGCTGGTGGGACGTGAATTGGGGCATACGTGTACCTCAATTCCGTATGCTTGAGGCTCTAAGAAAAAATAATATTTTTTGAAAAAACAACAAGGAACAAGAAAGAATGAGGTTCAGATTTCGGGGGAGGGGATGGGCTAGGCTCTCTGTACAACCAGGCTGCAGGCCAGGGGTCTGTGCTCTCAGCAGAACTGAAAATGCTATTTGTTACAAAATGTCCTAAGAGTGATTGCCCATTGAGATAGCAAGAATAGAGGGAAATAAAACTTCAAACAGGGTTTAATGGCTGAGCTGAGGCGATTGGGAGGCGAGGCAGTCTGCTCTGTGTGTGAGCTGAGTGGGGCAAGGAAGCGGTCAGCTGAGGGCCATGGCTTGTTGAAAATTGTTTCTCTGTCACTCAGACACTTTCCCTGAGAAAAACATTAAACTTACCTCTGGAGTCCACAGGGAGCAAAGTGAAAACCTGAACATCTAATAAAATATAATGCGGCAGGTTGTAATCATGAAGCGTCTAGATGGCAGGACTGTTGAGAAATTTCTATAGGGAGAGGCTGGGATCAGCCATTTGCAGATACTTCCCAGGCCTGTGTCCCTGTGTATGGAGGCTGAGAACCAAAGGAGCTGGAACCTGCCGGGAAGTCCGTGTGCACTCTGAGCTGTCTCACCATGCATCTGAAATCCAGCAGTAAGCCAAGTTCAAGACAGCTGCACCCACAGATCGAACGTCTCAATCAAAGCCTGCCTTTCTATCAAGGGAACTTCCCCAGGCAGAGACAAATGGGCCCTATTTCCACCCACCTCTTCCACACATGCCAAGGAGTATCCTGGGCTGGAAAACCCCTACACAAGATGCCAGGAGAAGTCTTTCTGCACAGACCTGAAGGGTAACAGCTCACTTTCTCTCTCTCTCTGTCTCTCTCTCTCTCTCTCTCTCTCACACACACACACACACATTATAGTGGCCCAAGGATGCCTCATAACAGCCATACCTGCCCAGGTGGGGACAGTGGAAAAAGCCTTCAGACACCTGAAATCTGGAGGAAGTCTACATTCCAATCCCCCCACTGCTGGTGCCTTGGGAAAGTCACTAGGAGACGGCCTATGTAGCCTTCATCAGAGCACATCTCTTCTGGGCTTCTTTACCAGCTGAGCCACAGAGGAACCCCAAGAATAGTGGAGTGGGTAGCCTATCCATTCTCCAGCAGATCTTCCTGATCCAGGAATCAAAGTGGGGTCTCCTGCATTGCAAGTGGATTCTTTACCAACTGAGCTATCAGGGAACCCTTCTGGGCTTCTACCTGGTAAAAAATGAGAATAAGGTTTGCCTCGCGTATATCTCCCAGTTCAGTTCTGTTGCTCAGTCGTGTCTGACTCCTTGCAACCCCATGGACTGCAGCATGCCAGGCCTCCCTGTCCATCACCAACTCCCAAGGTTTACTCAAACTCATGTCCACTGAGTTGGTGATGTCATCCAACCATCTCATCCTCTGTCATTCCCTTCTCCTCCTCCCTTCGATCTTTCCCAGCATCAGGATCTTTTCAAATGAGTCAGTTCTTCACATCAGGTAATCCAAGTCTATGTCTTGACCAATGATGCTGAAGAAGCTGAAGTAGAACGGTTCTATGAAGACCTACAAGACCTTCTAGAACTAACACCCAAAAAATATGTCCTTTTCATTATAGGGGATTGGAATGAAAAATTAGGGAGTCAAGAAGCACTTGGAGTAACAGACAAATTTGGCCTTGGAGTACCGAGTGAAGCAGGGCAGAGGCTAATAGAGTTTTGCCAAAAGAACACACTGATCATAGCAAATACCCTATTCCAACAGCAGAAGAGAAGACTCTACACATGGACATCACCAGATGGTCAATACCAAAATCAGATTGATTATATTCTTTGCAGCCAAAGATGGAGAAGTCCTATACAGTCAGTAAAAACAAGACTGGGAGCTGACTGTGGCACAGACCATGAACTTCTTGTTGCCAAATTCAGACCTAAATTGAACAAAGTAGGGAAAACCACTAGACCATTCNTCTATGTCTTGACCAATAATGCTGAAGAAGCTGAAGTAGAACAGTTCTATGAAGACCTACAAGACCTTCTAGAACTAACACCCAAAAAATATGTCCTTTTCATTATAGGGGACTGGAATGAAAAAGTAGGGAGTCAAGAAACACTTGGAGTAACAGACAAATTTGGCCTTGGAGTACAGAGTGAAGCAGGGCAGAGGCTAATAGAGTTTTGCCAAAAGAACACACTGGTCATAGCAAACACCCTATTCCAACAGCAGAAGAGAAGACTGTACACATGGACATCACCAGATGGTCAATACCAAAATCAGATTGATTATATTCTTTGCAGCCAAAGATGGAGAAGTCCTATACAGTCAGTAAAAACAAGACTGGGAGCTGACTGTGGCACAGACCATGAACTTCTTGTTGCCAAATTCAGACCTAAATTGAACAAAGTAGGGAAAACCACTAGACCATTCAGGTATGACCTAAATCAAATCCGTTTTGAAATGGTATCTCTCCCAAATGGGTGACAAATCAGACAAGATAATGGATCTTTAAAAAGAACCTATAAAGAGACTCACAGACTTAAAGAATGAACTTATGGTTTCAGGAGGAAGGATGGGTGGAAGGGATAGTTAGGGAGTTTGAGGTAGACATGTTATATTTAAACATGCTATATTGAAAATACATAGCCAACAAGGACCTACTATATAGCACAGGGAACTCTGCTCAATGTTATGTGGAAACTGGATGGAAGGAGAGTTTGAGTGAGAATGGATACAGGTATATGTATGGCTGAATCCCTTTACTATTCACCTGAACCTACCATAACATTGTTAACCAACTATTATCCCAATACAAAATAAAAAGTTTTAAAAGAGGTGGGGAAGAACCTAGAAACATGAAGCCCTACAACAGCACAGTGCAGGCCAAAAGCACAACCTCCCCTATGTTGACTCCTGATGGAAACTGAGGCAAGGACAGGCTTGCTGGTGACTCGGGCNTTTGAGGTAGACATGTTATATTTAAACATGCTATATTGAAAATACATAGCCAACAAGGACCTACTATATAGCACAGGGAACTCTGCTCAATGTTATGTGGAAACTGGATGGAAGGAGAGTTTGAGTGAGAATGGATACAGGTATATGTATGGCTGAATCCCTTTACTATTCACCTGAACCTACCATAACATTGTTAACCAACTATTATCCCAATACAAAATAAAAAGTTTTAAAAGAGGTGGGGAAGAACCTAGAAACATGAAGCCCTACAACAGCACAGTGCAGGCCAAAAGCACAACCTCCCCTATGTTGACTCCTGATGGAAACTGAGGCAAGGACAGGCTTGCTGGTGACTCGGGCTCGTAGAAGACTGCTGCCACCTGGCCTGTCCACGTTTCCCACAGAGGACCCCTTCGGTTGCCCCACGTGTTAAAAGCTCACCGGCACTGGGGCTGACTAACATTTTGTCCTGATCTTGGCTTTCATGTGGAAGCTTCAGCAAGGCTCATAACTGCTTCCCAAACCATCAGCCAGCTCCATGGTTCTTCCCCTCAGTGGGATTCTCAGATAGCCCACAATATGAAACCAGCTTTGAAATCAGCTCTCAAGGCTGCTTTCTGGAAGTGACCCAGCTAACTTTTTTCTGCAAGGTCATGGACAGGACTCAGTCTTAGATGTGTCCAAAATGAAGAGATACAAACATTATCCTTGGAATAAACGGTTCTGGATTGTTTTCCCACATAAGCAGCAAAATGCCAAAGTTAAGGCATCAGAATCTGATCTTCACCTACTTACACTCACAGGAAAAAACTAACAGCTTTGATTCAAAATGCTCTTGAAAGATCCAGTGCTGTGTTATCTAACTCAATAGTCTTAGTGGCTTATGTACACTTGTGTCTAGTCTGTATTGAGAAGGGCTGTGAGTGTAAAAAACACACCAGATGTCAAAGACTGGACACAAGAAAAAACTGTAAAATTTCTTGACAATTATCTCGTATTGATTAAATGTTGAAATAATATAGTCAGTATTATTATTACTGAATTAAAATATATAAAAAGAATGCTCTTGAATGAGTAGTAAAAATTATTAATTTTATTAAAGTTGATCTTTTCAATATTCCATGCAATGAAATGGGACATGATTATCTAACACATCTACTGTGTCCCAAAGTAACTTGATTGTCTCGAGAAAAAAATTGACTCACTTTGCTGTATAGCACAAGCTCACACAAC
>SJYA01001604.1:0-30727 GCA_006410615.1 Neotragus moschatus
TACATATACACATATATAATTATGACTGATTTTCATTTTGTATGGCAGAAACCAATACAACATTATAAAGCTATTTTTCTCCACTTAAAAAAAATTTTTGGAGACTTCCCTGGTGGTTCAGTGGTTAAGACTTCACCTTCCAATGCAAGGGATGCAGGTTCGATCCCTGGTCAGGGAGCTGGGATCCCACAGGCCTTGTGGCCAGAAGATCAAAACATAATAAAACAGAAATAATAATATAACAAAATCAATAAAGACTTAAAAAATAAATTTGTAGCTGATTCGTGTTGATGTATGGCAGAAACCAACACAATATTATAATTATCTTCCAATTAAAATTTTTTTAAGTCAATGGGGAAAAAATGGTTAAATATTTATAAAACTAAAAGAAGAGCATGTGAAAATAAAGTTAAGAACTAACCTTATATAGAAAAAGAAAAACAGCTGGAGGGATTAGGCTCCCCAAGTTCTGACTGTACTACAAAATGACAGTAATCAAACAAGTATGGTACTGGAGCAAAAACAGAAATATAGATCAATAGAATAGGATAGAAAACCCAGAAACAGACCCATGCATTTATGGTCAGTTAATTTAGGAGGCAAGAATATACAATGGAGAAAAGACAGTCTCTTCAATAACAGCTGGGAAAACTAAATAGTTATGTATAAAATAATGAAGTTAGAACAAATATTCTTTAACACAAAAGTAAACTCAAAGTGGTTCAAAGAGCTAAAAGTAAGGCTAGACACTATAACATTTTTAAAGGAAACCATAGACAGAACACTCTTTGACATAAATTGCAGCAATATCTTTTTTGGATCCACCTCCTAGAGTACAAAAACAAAAGCCAAAATAAACATACAAGGGCTAACTAAACTTAAAAGCTTTTGCACAGCAAAGGAAACCATAAACAAAATGAAAAGACAACCCATAGGATGGGAGAAAATATTTGCAAACAAAGCTACTGACAAGGCGTTAATCTCCAAAATATAAAAATGACTCATGTTAAAGAAACAACTCAATCCAAAAATGAGTAGATCTAAATAGACATTTCTCCAAAGAAGACATGCAGATGGCCACAAAGTACCTGAAAAGATATTTAAATCACTAATTATCAGAAAAACGCAAATGAAAACAACAACAAGGTATCACCTCACACTGGTCAGAATGGCCATCATCAAAAAGTCTACAAACCATAAACACTGGTGGAGAAAAGGAAACATTCCCACACTGTTGATGGGAATGTAAAGTGACACAACCACTTTGGAGAACAGTTTGGAGGTTCCTTAAAAAAGTAAAAATGAACTATAATGTGATCCAGCAATGTCACTCCTGGGCATGTATCTGGAGAAAACCATAATTCAAAAAGACACATGCACTCTAGTGTTCATTGCAGCACTAAGTACTATAGCCAGCATATGGAAGCAACTTAAATATCCACTCACAGAAGAATGGATAAAGACGATGTGGTACCTATATACAATGATCACTAGTCATTAAAAACAATGAAATAATACCATTTGCAGCAACATGGATGGACTTAGAGTGAATGGACGTATATTCACTTATATTAGACTTACAGGACTTACATTGGGTGAAGTCAGAAAAAGAGAAATATTGTAAGATATCCCTTGTATGCAAAATCTGAAAATAAATTATACAAATGAACTTATTTACCAAAAAAACACAACTCACAGAAACAAGTCACAGATTTCAAAAACAAACTTATGGTTATGCAGGGGAAAACATGAGTGGGGGTGGTGTATAAATTAGGAACGTGGGATTAATATACACACTGCTGCTGCTGCTGCTGCTGCTAAGTCACTTCAGTCGTGTCCGACTCTGTGCAACCCCATAGACGGCAGCCCACCGGGCTCCCCCGTCCCTGGGATTCTCCAGGCAAGAACACTGGAGTGGGTTGCCGTTTCCTTCTCCAATGCATGAAAGTGAAAAGTAAAAGTGAAGTCGCTCAGTCGTGTCCGACTCTTAGCGACCCCATGGACTGCAGCCTACCAGGCTCCTCTGTCCATGGGATTTTCCAGGCAAGAGTACTGGAGTGGGGTGCCATTGCCTTCCCCGAATATACACACTACTATATATAAAACAGATAACCAGCAAGAATCTACTGTGGGCGTCCCAGGTGGTGCTAGTGGTAAAGATCCTGCCTGCCAGTCTAGAAGATGTAAGAGACACGGGTTCATCCCTGAGTCAGGAAAAGCCCCTGGAGGAGGGCACAGCAACCCACTCCAGTATTTTTGCCTGGAAAATCCCATGGTCAGAAAAGCCTGGTGGGCCATAGTCCAGTGGGCCGCAAAGAGTTGGACACAACTGAAGCGACTCAGCACTCAGGCACACAGAGTCACTTAGTTGTGTCTGGCTCCTGTGACCCCGTGGACTGCAGCTCGCCAGGTTCCTCTGTCCTTGGGGATTCTCCAGGCAAGAATACTGGAGCTGGTTGCCATGCCCTCCTCCAGGGGATCTTCCCAATCCAAGGATCAAACCCAGGCCTCCCATATTGCAGGCGAATTCTTTACCCTCTGAGCCACCACCAGGGAAGCCCTCTGTATGGTACAGGGAAGTCTATACTCTGTAATAACCTGTATAGGAAAAGAATGTGAAAAAGAATAAATACATGTATATGAGTGACTGAATGACTCTGCTACACAGCTGCAACTACCACAACATTGTAAATCAACAATACGTCAATTAAAAAATTTTAATGTATATTATGTAGAATAAGAAAACAATTAAGATGCTGACTGGTTTCATAGTCTATTATATGTCAAACAATACTCTTCTCCTCATTCTTCAAAACAAGTTTTTTCTCTCTTCACAGTGGTGTGCTTGATAACTCAGGAGGGAAAATACTTGTTCGGAAAGTGGCTGGACAGTCTGGCTATAAAGGGAGTTACTCCAATGGTGTCCGGTCATTATCCCTTCCGCGATGGAGAGAATCCTATCTTGTCTCAGGTACGTGTATGTACGCCCTGGAGACGTGCTGCCCTATAACCAACACCTGGGTTAAGTGACCTCGGGGGATGAAATGTGCTCTTTTCAGTGTGCTGTTAGCTTTATTTCATGGCCCACCTCATTACATAAAAATCTGAAGCATTAGTTCTTCTGATAATTAGGATCATGAAACAATGAATTCTAATTACGGTGATAAATCACCACCAAGTCTGGAAATATAAAAAGGCTCCAATTACTCATTTTAAACACACAGCAGCTATCAGTAAGTCCAATCAAACTTTTAATTAAGTGAATTACATTTAATAACTTGGGTTTTTGAGTTACTCCTTTAGTTATGCCAAATGTTCCTCATATCTAGCTTATTCCCTGTGAAGTCTGGTAAATGAATAGATAGGGACAGGCTTTTAGAGAACTGAGCTACAACTGTATTTGAGATTTCTTTTTTAAGACTAATTGTTTCACTGTTAATCAGTTCTCACTATCTGGCTCCATAGGATTTTATAGATAATCATTTTCACTTTTTTTTTTTTTGCCCTCTTCCAAAGAGGTGATGTCAATGACCTAATGTCTAGTGTGACTTCACAGTAAAAAGATGACCAAGTATATCTGTATTATCATGACCTGCCTGTTCTCCTCTTTTTGTGAATTTCTCTAACCGAAACTTTTATTTTGAAAACTTTTAAGTTTATGGGAAAATGAAAATATAGTACAACGACTACCCATATTTCCTTCACCCAGATACACCAATTGGTAATATTTGGCTATACTTGCTTTATCTGGCTATTTATATTTTGCTTGAACTGTGTGAAAGTAAGCCACCGGCACGATGACTATTATCCCTAAATAGTTCAGCACACATCTGATAAGAACAAAAGCATTTTCCTAAATAATCACAGTACAATGCCTTAAAAATATTAGCATGGCTACAATACTGCTAATGAATATTAATAAATATGAAAAATAAGAAATAGTCTTATTCAATTATATCCAACTATACCCAAAATATTCGTCACAATAATTTCTCCTTCTGTTGGGGGTGGATCTACAATCAAAGATCACCCATTGTATTTACTTGCCATGCCTATTTGGTTTCCTTTAATCTAGACCTGTCTACCACCACACTTCCATTTTTGGTCATGAGTAGCAATGACTTTTTTTTTTTTTTTTTTTGGCTGTGCTGGGTCTTCGTTGCAGTGCATGGGATTCTCCTTGCAGTTGCTTCTCTTGTGGCGGAGCAGAGGCTCTAGGGCATGTGGACCCAGTAGTTGTGGCACACAGGCCTAGTTGGTCTATGACATGTCCCCAGACCAGGGCTCGAACCCCTGTCCCCTGTATTGGCGGGCAGGTTTTTAACCACTGGACCCCCAGGGAAGTCCTGCGATGATATTTTTGAAGTCTCAGCCAGTCATCTAGTACTGTGTTCCACAATGTGGACCATAAGTAGGTCTGGCTATTGCCTCATGCTTGGGTTCAGGTTAAGTATTTTGGCAAAGACACTACATAGATAGTAACATAACACATCCATTGTGTAGCATCATAAATGGTCATAAGGACACACACAATGTCATTTTGTCCATTTGTTGGTGATGCTCAAATTTGATAACTTGGATACTTTATATCTCTCCATGGTAAAAGATACTTTGTAATTAATAGCAATCTGTAGGATGATACTTGAAAACAACATGAACGGCTTGTCCCCCCAACCCAAAATTCACCCAATGGTCTTAACATCCATCAATGATCCTTGCCGTAACAAGAGTAAAGTCAGAAATTGAAAAATTATTCTTATTCTTCCATATTTATTAGCTAGTATTCTTACATAAAGAAATGAGTCCTCCTCCCCACACACAACTATTTTTCCAAGTACCATGGTGGACATACATATTATTTTTTAAAATATAACATGTTACAGACTATTATCATCATTATTCTTTTGATGCTCAAATTTTCCAGGTTTGGCCACTGGGACCCCTTCCAGCTTTTGACACGCCCCATCAGCGTTTGAGCACAAGACAGTGTTATATCTTCACCTTGTACTGTTTACTCTGCACTGGACCTTGAATCTCTCATTTTCTCCAAAGAGGCATTGCAGGATTTTAAATACATTCTAGCAAACTTTTCTGGCATTCCCCACAAAATCAGGAGCCGTGTGACTCTCCTGAGAAGGCACCACCAGTGGAAGGCCAGCTAAAGCAAGGAAGAGAGAAATGTCTCATAATATAGCAGGCCTTCCAATTCGGGTGGGATTTTTGCACCTTTAGATGCCCCGTCTCCCAACCTCTACTAGCCTTTAATCATAATTTTAGTAGGACTGCAATCAGGTCTTCTAACTTGAGCAATCTCTGTGTCCTCTTACGTGTGGAATTCTGCACACCCAGGGTTCAAACTATTCCAGTTTCTGTGTCAGGTAGTGGGAGGCCCTTAATCATAGTGCTGTGAGCTTTACCTCGTAACAAAACAGGCCATATGAGAACACTAAGGTCTAGAATACAAATTTGCCAAACTTAGAAGTATAATCGCCACATTGGTGTTTACCAAGTAGCTCCTGGGGGGATAAGAGGGTTTCAGTCTTCGGTGCTTAGCCTGCAATCCAAGAATCCTCATAGAGGTTTAAAAGAAAAATTAATTCCATAAGAGTAGAGATGTTTTGGATTTTTCAAATGAAAATCAATCATCTGCTGTGTTATTCCCTATAAGTCTCAACTGCTGTGTCATCTCATTCCACCCAGGGACATTTAACCAGAAACACTTTTGCCATTGATAATAAGCATATGTGCTCTGAGAGCTCAGTGCCACATAAGGGTCTCAGCTGACAGTGGCCAGAGCTTGCTCATCCACTGGCCAGTGGCTCACAGCCAGCGAGTTTTGCTGGATCATGTCAGAGTCCTCTTCTGAAGGTTCAGATGCCTTCGTGACCTTTCTCTAGGCTTTTATTTCCAATTGTCACATGTTGCTATGCGCCTTTAACTAATTCATGTTTGCAGGCTGGGAGGGGGCAGAAGAGGGGTTGCGTCTTTTTGTTCAGCACAGTCCTTCCACAGTTCAGAGATGGGAAAGGTCAGAGAGGGACTTCCTAATACTGCCTGTTTGTCTTCTGATCCACATTTCAGAAAGCTGAGCTCAGGCTCCTTTTCCTTCTGAATAGAAACAGAGAGAATCACAGGGTTTTAGATGTGAGAAGAATAGGAAACTGAGGAGCCGGTGTCCCTGTAGCGTTTGCTATGGATAAAGTGAGGCCTCACCAAGGCACCCTCCTTGGGTCTGAAATAGCCCCAGTCACTGTCCACCTGGGCTTCACAGTTCGTTGCTAGTGGTAAAGAACCCGCCTGTCAATATGGAAAAAGTAAGAGACGCAAGAGATGCACGTTTGATCCCTGGGTCAGAAAGATCCCCTGGAGGAGAGCATGGCCACCCACTCCAGTATTCTTGCCTGGCAAATCCCATGGATAGAGGAGCCTGGTGGGCTACAGTTCATGGGGTTGCAAAGAGTCGGACACGACAATGACTTAGCACAGCACACACTGTCCACCTGGAGCAGGGCCCAACCAGGGTGCCCGCCCTGCTCCAGGCGGGCTTTCATGAGAGGAAGTACCTCCCCTGAGCCCACACGTGTGCCTCTTTCTCTCCTTGAGTGACATTTATAGCTAACACCAGAATAACGTCTTTGCATCTCCATGGTGACATATGGTTCCAAAACATCTTAACTATTTTTTTCCCTTCAAATCCCTACAACATTGTATAGTAAGTTGGTCCATATCATTATCCATATTTTCCGAATTAAAAAAAAAAAAAAAAACACCAAGAGTCTTAGAGACTGAGGCAGTCAGTCATTGGTAAAATAGAAACAGAAACAGATTTTCTTGCTCTCAATCCCAAACCCTTCCTGAGACCCTGTTACCCACTCTATGTCATGACTCTTGCTGTTCCTCGAGCCAGAAGGGCCTTTGGTGAACTCAGGCACTAGATTCTGTTCCACTGACCATCTCCTATTTGACACTCTACATCATCTCCTCTCCAAGCCCGTCCTATAAAAATATTCCGTTGATCAAGAGTTAAAAATGCTTTCATTATCAGGCAGAAATATCACAGAACAGGTGAGACCCGTTCTGAGTGTATTTAAATTTTAACAAAGATCTAAGTGAAAGTGTTAAGTCACACAGTCATGGCCAACTCTTTGTGACCCCCATGAACTGCAGCCTACCAGGCTCCTCTGTCCAATTCTCCAGGCAAGAATACTGGAGTGGGTTGCCATTCCCTTCAGCAGGGGATCTTCTCAGGCCAAGGGTTAAACCTGGGTCTCTTGCATTCAGGACAGATTTTTTTACTGTGAGCTACCAGGGAACAGAGATCTAAGCACTAAGGTAATTCCTCAGTTATACTTACTGAGCGTCTACTACATTCCAGACACTGCTCCAGGCCCTGGGGACTTAACAGCCACCAAGTGAGACCAATTACCTGCCTCAGGGGGGCTTGTGTTGTACTGACAGTTTCCGTTTCCTTGGATGAGGCTCCCTGGTGCGACTTCAGGCTAACTCCCTGGCAGAGGCCCACTGTGGGCAGCAGTCTTCACAGGCCTGTTCAGTCACACCAGGCTTGAGACTTGCCTCCCCAACCCCAATCATTTTTCTTGTTTATGCCTCCACCGTTTCCCTGATACACGTTAGCATTCCTTCTCTAAACTTGCACTCCCTTGGTGGGCAACAAATGGCTATCTCCAAGGCTGATCTCTATTTACCTACGTTCAAGTTTCTCTAGCACTGTGGAATTCAAATGGGCCCCACAGGGTCCATGAAAGTGAGAGGTAGTTGTTCACGCATAGCCAGTCGGCCACTGGAGCTCTCGTGTCCAGGAGAGTGCAGGGAGGATTTTCGTCTCCTGACCCAGGTCAACATTCAGAGTCACACGTATGGAAACTTCACAAGCAAATAAGGGTTGCTCATGTTAATTCTGAGTCATGAAGATGTTACTGTTTCTTTTCGAATTTTAATAAAACACAGGCAATACAGAAAAACATAATGCCACTTGACTTTCTCACTGTAATCAACAATTCAGCAAAGGATGGGAGGCGGGTGGAGGACGACTGATTTCCTTAAACTCAAGAGAAACAAATCAGAAGGAGGGAATCAACTTACCAGGATGCAACCATCTAAAATCTCTAGCTCCAGAAATAAATAGTTTTTTTCTTTTTCTTTTTTTTTTTTACAGAAGGTAAACCACAAAAGGGTGTAACCTACCCATCGGCTCTTACATATTCATCATCTAAAAGCCCAGCTGCCAAAGCAGGCAAGTGTCCACGTGTGATTTCATCTAAATCCTCTGATTTTGTAACCAGGCAATTCTGTGTTTTAGAAGATAGGGTGGAAATTAGCATCTTAACCGGTCAAGCTCCACTGACTCCAGTAATATTTTAACAGATGCCAGGAACGCGGGCACAGAAATCAATGGGCTGAAGAGTGAGGCTTTACTTTTTGTATTTGCAATTCTGAGATTATCTCCGTGTTTGTCATTTTTGTTCAGAAGGACTGTTGCCTTGAATTGTATTGTATTGCTGCTTTAGAAGATGACATGGCATTCTGTGTGGAAATGTTCCCTGGTGGCTGAAAGGGAAAAGACTGTCTCTACTTAGGTATGAAATGAAGGGGAGCAAAGAAGGTGATGTGGCTTCTGTGACAATAGCAAGCCACTAATCTCAACGACACCAGCCAAAACTACACTGTCTGTGAGGTTGTGCCAACCCAGCTTCCTGTGAACCACTAAGGGGGTACAGAGAGAACTCAGGCTAGGAAAATGCCTTTTCCTGGGTTTCTGTGTAAAAGCAGTAAGTGTGCTATACATTCCTGTCCTTTCGCCAAGGGTGGGGGGCTTGGGGGTGGGAGGGGAATACTTTGATTTCTCATCAAAGAGAAGCTGTGAGTTGTTTTATGGTGGGATTTAATATTACTTCCAGAAACTTGAAATAATGACGACACAGAAATAGTGAATAGGAAAGCCTGATGTGCTGCAGGGGCTGGATACTACTGAGCAACAACCACCACCACCAGAAACTTGACAGGCTAACTGACTTTGTTCATGTCCATAAAGTGAATATGGTTTTTAAATGGGCAATATAAGCTAGCCAGCATTTATTGAGCTTTTGCTGTATGCCAGGCATTGTTCCAAGATCACTGGAACATTTGCCTGATCTCTGTATTTGATCACCCCAGCAACACCATGGATATGTATTAATACTATTCTTAGCCCTAACTTAAGAGTTTGAGGAAATCACAGCACCAGAGAAATTTAGTAACTTGCCCTTTGCCACACAGCAAGTGAGTAGCAGAGCTGAGAATCAAATCCAATCAGTCAGGCTCCAAAAGCCCTCTCTGCACTGTTATCCTGTATTTTTTCTGCCGATTATAGTGTATATAAAGAATCCTGATTTGAGGCACTTATCATTCAAATAGAGGGTATTTTTCATTCCCCCCCCAATTACTCTCCAATAATATCTTTAATGACTTCTTAATTATTTCAGTAATCTAGACCTGTTTTTGCTTGTTTAACTGCACAGAATCAACTCTCCTTTAATGCCTCCCACAAGCAGAGGGTGGCACCCCATGGACCATTTCTGAGATGTCGCCTATCCCTTTCTGCTGTGGGCCCAGAGAGAGGACAAAGCATGAAGGGAGGGAGGGAACATCCTCTTGCCCTGCACACTGCTCTCCCCCAGAGCTGGCCTCGGACCCCTCCCCTTCTTTGAGTCCTTCTGCTGAGGAGCCTGGGTCAGGTGGGGCCACCGACAGCACAGATCTGCCGCACGGCCGCACCTGTGGAAAGTTCAGTGACATCTCTCCTCATGCAGAAAGCAGGGACAGAAAGTGGGGACTGGGGCCTTCCGGCTTCTGCTCTGGGCCATGGCCAGAATCTGGACAGATTCCCACACCCCCTCCTGTGACTGTGCCAGACACCTGCCCCACTCCTGAGGCAGAGTGCCAGGATACCCCCGTTTCAGATACATTTCAGCACCTTCCCCAGGGTGCCACTCTAATGGGCCTTGATGACACTAGAACTCTACCGGCATCTCCCTGAAGTGGGTCAGGGGGAGGGGAGAGGGAGTGGAGGGGAGAGAAACCAGTCACAACCAGTGGTGACTTAGATGGCCAGATCAGTTGGTTTCTAGGTCCTGCAGAGCAGAGACTAGTTCCAAAACTTCTCTATCTGACCCTGCACCGTGGCCAGCTTAGCACCGCCCACCCAGCAGACCCGACTCACTGACCACCAGGAGGAATGCGGAGGAGCTGGCGCCTTCTCACACCGTGTTGCTATGTACATATATTTTTTGGTCATACCATCCTGCTTGTGGGGTCTTAGTGCCCCAACTAGGGATTGAACCTGGATCCTTGGCAGTAAAATCACTGAGTCCTAACCACTGGACAAGCAGGGAATTCCAATGCTGCTATGCACATTTAAAACTAGCAAAAGCCATATCTCCCATCACCATATCTCCCATGACACCATCTCCATTTCTCACTATCAGCCTCTTATCAGAAGACCATCCAGAGTTGTCTGAGTCTGAAAAATTAAATTCAGTCATTCAGTAACCGTGTGTTGAGCACATTTGGTGGCAGACTCTGAACTCAGCTGTAAGGATTCCAGCATAAAAGAGATACTGGGGTCTTATCCATCCTCAAAATTAGATGAACCTCTTTCAAGTGACAGTCCCACCATGCAGTGAGTCTCAACAATTCAAACAAAAAATCCAGTGAGAACAGTAAAAAGGGTGGCCCCTTGGTTCCCACTCTTTCTTTGGTGATAAAATTCCTTTAGAAACGGAAGGAAGAGGGAGAACTGGAGATGCACAGACCAGCAGCTGCTCAGGTCCCAACCTGCCTCTAACAAGATGCTTCCTGATCTCCCCTAGAATGTGAGTGAACAGATAAATCAGGTTAGGATGACCCCCTCAAGCATCGCAACCCTCCCCTGGGGGAGAGGCAGGTGTATCACGATGGTGTCAGCTACTGTCATTATCAAAAGTCTACCGTGTGACAAGCGCTGTGCAGCCCCCTTATAGATATGATCTCTAACTGTGACAACAGCCCCCCAAGTAGGTCTGACCATCTCCACTTTACCGCAAAGGGAGCCAGGCTCAGAAGACTGGAGAAAGCCTCGTGGCCAGGCTGATGAGGGCTGGGGCCAAAAGTCCAGGCATCTGGAGCTGGCTATGTTTCTCCAATCAGATTTCCCGGGCCCCCCTAGCTCAGTGGATCAGAATCTCTGTGAATAGAGCCCTGGATCACCCCCATTGCAATCCTAATGATGTCCAGGTATGGGCAGCTGGGGGACCCTTGGTGTGGATGAATCTCGAGCTATTCTTGACCTTGTCCAAAGAATAATATGTCAAGAGTTTGAGGGAAGTTTTGAAATGTTTTCCCATGAAAATCTTTGAAAAAAGCCTAAGTTTCCTCATACCTGAAGTTGTACAAAGAAACTATTTTCTGGTAGTTTTATTTCAAATTGCTCAAAAGGAACCTGGTCTCATGAAGAACTCACTTGGTGTCACACCAGGCATTATATTCAATAAGCAACTGGAATCATTTGGGGTATTTTCTCTATCTCCCTCTTAGAGACAGTTCTATTCCTTGAAGGAGAGCAGGCAAAAATGACTAGGCCTTCCATGGAAGAGTATGCAAGACCAAGGAGATGGCTCTGTTGGTTGAATTTATTTATGCTTGAAAATATCTGTGTTCTAAGCAAGTAACATAAATGACTGTCCACAGGATATTTTATTTGCTATCTAGCAAATCAATATCAGCAAAAGCAGACTTGCAGGGAAGCAGGTTGGCAACCTCAGAATTAGCCAATGGTAGGAGAGAAAGATAATCCAGATCCTTAGTATCTGATGAGTTTAAAGTGGCAAACATTCACTATTTTCAAGTAATTTTTAATTACTTTTAATTTTTAATTTTAATTAATAATTTTCAAGTACAATGTACTGTCAGTTTATGTATAGATTTCTCTCCAAATTAGTAATATATCCTGTTTCATAAAATATACGAGTGATTCTGTTAAATGGCTTTTCCCTGTATGAACCTGAGCCTGTGGGAGACATTAATGCCTGGTAGCATTTACCAGAGGGTATAACAGAGGAGTACTTTGGAGAAATTAGAAACTTCCCTAGGACTTGTTATGAAAGCTCAGTTCCTTTAGAGTAATGGAAACATCATAAATCACTCAGGTTTAGTTTTGCCCAAGGATGGCATGAAGACTGGCTGAACCCCTGAGGCCGCTGCCAGCTCTTTAGCAATTAGTCTGGCACAGTCTCCAGGCGGATTTAAAGATGACCAACTGCTAGCAAGCATCAGGGTAAACGCGGGATCCGCTTCCTGCCCTGCCAGCCTAGTGCCTGCAAGAGCAGACAGGATGGCCAAACTCCAGCCCAGTTCCAGGGTGTTCTGTGCTGACCTGTGCTCACAGGTCAATGCTCTGACTCCCACAGGCGGTGACAATGTCAGGGTGCCGAGACTGGTGAGCGCCAGTGCTGGGCAGTGGGTCTGAACACCCGGCCCCACCTCATGCTTGTCTGCACGTCTGGACAGGGCTGCAGTCTGACAGGGCCCAGCACGCAGCACCACGTCCAAGAGGAGGTTGGGTGGCTCCCACAGAGTGTAGAGCTTTCTATCTCAGATGCTACCCCCTTGGCCTGCTGTTCTGTGTACCAAAGATGCTTCATCCTTAAGCAGAGTTACAGCTAGAGCTGGGGTGCTGTCATAGGCTGAAAAAGCAACTCCTGAAGAGATATCCATATCCTAATCCTGGAATCTGCGGATGTCTTCTTACACAGCAAGAAAAGGGTAGGGGCAGAAAGGCTGGGAGGCTGTGCTGATGTGATTAAGTTAAGGATCTTTAGATGGCGGGGGCGGGGCGTGGTGGTGATCCTAGACTGAGAGCAGGGTTGTCAGGGAGACTCAGTGCAATCACACGTATCCTCGTAAGAGGAGGAAGAGGGAGATTTAACACACACGGAAGAGAAGGCCAAATGAAAGTAGAGCAGACAGCGAACTGAGGATGCCGGCCTTGAAGACTGGCGGGGCGTCAAGTCAAGGAACGCCACTGCCGCCAGGAAACAGAAGAGGCAAGAAGCAGATTCTACCTTAGAGCTTCTGGACGGAGGTCAGCCCAGTGATGCTGATTCCAGCTTTCTGCCTCCAGAACTCTGAGGGACTACATTCCTGTTGTTTTAGGCCACTGAGTTTAAGGTAATTGGTTATAGCATCCCCAGGAAACTAATACAGACGCATAGACGTAGAATGGCACACCTGCCGTGGGGTCCAAGAGGCACAGGTGAGGGTGGCTGCTCTTCCCTCCCAGGACTGGGGTGCTGTCCACTTTGGGGACCATGTGGTGTTTCCTTCTGACGCAGAAACAGGGTTCTCTATACAATCCCAAGGTCCAGTTGGCCGCTTGCCCCCATGCCCTCAACCTAAATAATTCATAATAAATTATAAATGCATAATAAATTCATAAATAATTCATAATAAATTCAGATTATTTAAAATTGTGGGAGCAATCTAAATCATCTGATGTGGATGAGGAGTAATGTTTAGAAGAAGAAACGAGATGGTCTTTACCATCTGGTTAGTTCTATTATCCCATTTTATAGATGAGGAAACTGGGACCTAGAGGAGTTAGTCGGCTAGTCATGAACCAAAGCCGAAACATCTAAGACACATTCTCTAAAATAATGAAAGCCCTGAAAGCACCCCTTACTTCTAGGCCAACACTAACTGAAGCAGCATATATATCCATGAACAATGGTTCTGGTGTACGGCAAATTAATTTGGTGATTAATCATGTTCAGCCTTGTTTATGTGGCGATTATGTTGTCTTTTAAATGTTTTATCATTATTTCATCTTTGGTTCACTTATCGACTTATTCCTCCATCCAGATTGTACATTCCTCCACAGCAGCTAGCTTAGGACTTTGCTCATAGCTACTGTGGAGAATCCCAGGGCCGGAGGAGCCTGGTGGGCTGCCGTCTATGGGGTCGCAGAGTCGGACACGACTGAAGCGACTTAGCAGCAGCAGCAGCAGTGTCCAAGAACTACTTATTTCTGTCCTGAAGAGCCTACCAGCTATTCTGTAAGCCCCAGTGTAATTCCACTTTCTTACAGGTGAGACCGCAAGAGCAGATCAGAGCCCATCAGGTCCAGGGTCAGCAGCGCAGCCAGTCACTGCGACGCAGGTACCGGGGACCACTGCCATCGAGGCCANTCCAAGAACTACTTATTTCTGTCCTGAAGAGCCTACCAGCTATTCTGTAAGCCCCAGTGTAATTCCACTTTCTTACAGGTGAGACCGCAAGAGCAGATCAGAGCCCATCAGGTCCAGGGTCAGCAGCGCAGCCAGTCACTGCGACGCAGGTACCGGGGACCACTGCCATCGAGGCCACTCACACCACCTTGCCAAAGCCCTCCCCATCTGCAGGCTTTTCCGCCAGCAGCCTCCGACCACAGCCCGTGGGCCAGAGAAGCAAGGACCAGGGTCAGTAGGTGGACTGTATGCTGCCGTGTGCTAGAAAAGTGGGAGGCTGGCTTCTTAGGGTCAACAGCCTCTCTGAATGCCTGTGTATGGAGTTTTGAGCTGGGTAAGGGAAGAACTCCTGAGACCTGGGCCGGGGGTGTGTGCTGTGTCTTTCCATATGAAGGGGTAAATTGAGCTCATGATAATTCAAAACTGAACTAAAAGCTAAGCAAACTATGTAGAAGGACTTAATACAGATTTGAAAATAGGACTGCTGTTAATCATACTTTGGAAGGTAGGATATTATGTGAAACTTTCCCATTGCACAAATCTCCATTTCTCCAAAAGCTCAGTTGGAGGGCTAATAGATTCCTGTGTAAACACTGTTGGGTTTTATAAGGGACAAACTGAATACTCCTGGAAGTCTTCAAATAGTAGAAGCAAGCAACAACAAAACAGAATCCCTTTAGGAAAAGCCAGAGAGCTCAGGCTTTTATCTCTTTTCCAACTGCTTTTTGTCTTACCACTTGTATCCATTTCTTAAATCATGTTTTAGGTTTTACCAAAGTCCAGTTTATGGAATTAATCTTGGTATTACATCGAACACGACCTTAGGAGCCCATTGGATAATCCAAACAACAGCTTTACACAGTCTTCTCTGTTCGGCACCCTGGGCAGTGGGCATCTATCTCATTTCTAAAGGTCCTCTGGCAAGAGGGTAGGATATTCCACAGAGCGGGTGTCGCTGTGTCTCGGCTACTTCTAAATATCTCCCACCTTTTTCGCTTCTAGGAGGAAATGCCCAGGACTGGGTCTTTTCAGCCTCGCCTCCAGCTTCCAAACATCACTGCCACATAGCAGGGCCCTTCCCTCTTCCCTGTCAGAGCCCAGCTCTCTAGTCAGCTTCTATTCAACAAGTCCAAACACTTTCAGTGTGCCAGACACTCTTCTAAGCCCCTGACAAGTATTAGCCTACTAAATCCTCAAAACAACCCTATAAAGCAGATACAGTGCTTCTAATTTGGTTAATTCATCGTATTGGGGAAGAGACTGGCCCCTAGTCACACTGATGGGAAGCAGCAGAGCCGGGCTCCACGACCAGCAGCCCGCTCTCCCAGGACTCCCCCACCCCCACCCCCCAGCCCCGGCGACNTCTCTTTTCTTCTCTATTTACAAATGATCTATAAAATCTTAGCCTAAAATTAAACAAAAAAAAAATTATGAGAGCAACTCTCCTGCTGATAGACAAGTCGCTATTGATGCATTTAAGTGAATTTTTTTTTCCTTTCATATGTGTGACTATAGTCAAAAGATTCTAGAAGTGACTGTAGGTGAGGCACTGAAGCAAAACCTAATTCACGTATTCATTCAAAAGCATTTCTTGAGTGCCCATTGTGTGTCAGGTGCCGTTCCAGGGTCTTGGGCCATGTCGGTGAAGATATGCTACCAAGATCCCCCAAGACCCTGCAGCAGGACACCTAAGAAGTGTGAGGCAGAACAGGAGCAGCCTGCTCTGGGGGGTCTCGGAGTCACCTTTGCTCTCCGACGAGCTCAAGAGCTGCCCTTCAGAGCAGACACAGGCACGGGAGGGAGTCCAGGAGAGTCGAAACTTTGCAGCAAGGAAAGAAAAGGGCTCTCTCAGCTCATGAAGAGAAGCTGATACAAGTAGTAGGACTCCAAGGAAGACGGGGCTGGACACCAAGGTCACATCTCAGCCTCTTAACTGACCCGCAATTGTGCAAACCTAACAAGACAGAGAGGAGTACAGAACAAGACGAGGCTGGGGCTTCTTAGGGGAGCCAAGACCTAGAGTGGCAGTGACTCAGAGCAGAGGCGAGACTGTTCATGCAAGAGGCGGGTGGGGCAGGAATGTCGGCACCTAGTGGAGCCAGGCAGCAGAGTGCTGCTTCCCAGGACCAGAGCGGGCAGCCTGGAGGACCAGGTCCCGTGTTAAGCTGAGGAAAGGGCCCTGGAAACAATGGACGATGCCTTAGGTCCAGCTGCCGGGTCCGCTGAATCTACTGCGATTTGGAAGGTAGAGTGTGGCTTTGCCCAGCATTGTTTTCTGCTCAGGTTTATCTCAAGAAGTGCCTGGGAGGCCTCAGCTAATCTAACACATCGTCAGAAGTCCACATCATCCACACTAAACGGCAAACCCCAGAGAGGAGCGGAGCGCCACCTGGTGGAAGGGCCGGTGACACACGTTTCTACTCCAAGCCACCCCCTGACCAAGGTCCGCTAAGGAAGAAGTGGTGAAACCTGGGACAGGAAGGAACCAGTATCCATAAAAAGCCTGACCCTTTCACGTGCAATTTCCCTTCTCACCAACGTGCATCTCATCTCTGAATGTTTATCTTCCTTAAGGTATCAGGAGGAGATTTTTCTTAAAATCCAGTCTTATAAAACAGTAAGACAAACATTCCAAAAAAAAGATGGGTGAAGGTTACAACTAGGCAGGCCATGGAGGAAGAACTACAAATAGCCAATAAATATAACAGATGTTCACCAGGAATCAAATACACTCAAAGTAAGCAGTGAGGTGTCAGTTTTCACCAATTCACATTAGAAATTGATAAAACACGGTTTGGGCAACAGTGTGGAGAAATGACCCAGCATTTGCACTTACAGGAATATATCCCGAGGTAATTATCAGCCAAAGTCAAAAGAAGCCTGGATATAGATGTTGCTCATGATAGAAAAATAAGTGGAGACAATTTAATTGTTCATTGTCAGAATGGTTAAAAAGTCACTATGCAGCTATTAAAATATGCATACTTCCTGACAAGAGAAGATTGGTCTGTGACATGTTGTTAAGTCAAAGAAGCAGGCTACAAAACAGGATGGCTACCAACCTCATGTGTTATAATTATGTTTTGCATATGAGAATATGTGCATAGAAAAAGGAATAGAACACTGTATACCAAAATTGTAAACCAGCCACTGCTGGATAGAGGGATTGCAGATGATTCTTTACTACCCACAGTGGATATCTTGATAGTGAGCACGTGCTCACTTTATAATTAGAAAACAGAGCTGTTTTGAGTTTGTGTCCAAATAATTGGAGCAAGAAAGCAGAGACATCACTTTGCCAACGAAAGTCCATATATCCCAAGCTATGGTTTTTCTAGTAGCCACTTGGAGAAGGCAATGACACCCCACTCCAGTACTCTTGCCTGGTGAATCCCATGGATGGAGGAGCCTGGTAGGCTGCAGTCCATGGGGTTGCTAAGAGTCGGACACGACTGAGCGACTTCACTTTCACTTTTCACTTTCATGCATTGGAGAAGGAAATGGCAACCCACTGCAGTGTTCTTGCCTGGAGAGTCCCAGGGACGGGGGAACCTGGTGGGCTGCCGTCTATGGGGTCACCCAGAGTCGGTCACGACTAAAGCGACTTAGCAGCAGCAGTGGCCATGTATGGATGTGAGAGCTGGACCATAAAGAAGGCTGAGCACTGAAGAACTGACACCTTTGAACTGTGGTACTGGAGAAGACTCTCAAGAGTCCCTTGGACAGCAAGGAGATCAAACCAGTCCATCCTAAAGGAAATCAGTCCTGAATATTCACTGAAAGGACTGATGCTGAAGCTGAAACTCCAGTACTTTGGCCATCTGATGTAAAGAACTGGCTCATTGGAAAAGCCCTTGATGCTGTGAAAGACTGAGGGTAAGAGGAGAAGGGGGCGACAGAGGATGAGATGGTTGGATGGCATCACCAACTCAATGGATAGGACTTTAAGCAAACTCTGGGAGATAGTGAAGGACAGCGAAGACTGGCGTGTTGCAGTCCATGGGGGTCACAAAGTGTCAGACACAACTCAGCAACTGAACAATAACAACAACAGTTGGAACAAAGACAAAAGGAATGAAAAGTTACGGTGGATAAATTTGATTCTAAGAAAAACTGATGTTTTCCCATGACCTCTTCTCTCTCCCCTTCCATGAAACTTGGTTCTTTCCCTCAGCCAGTTTTTATGTGGTCCCTCTCCCCCATAAAACAAACTTTGCACCTCTCTTCACAGACTCTCTCTCTGCCCTTTTAAAAACCTTGCTCCAGAAAAATTGCCCAGTGAATAATGAATGCTGAAATGTATTCAATTCTCCCACAGAGTAATTAAGGATAACCCATTGTGTACCCTTAAAAATGACTGAAAGCTAATGCCATTTGCATCAATACCATGTTAATGCAGCTTAAGCAAACTGCTAAATGTTAAGTGACATTTCTATTGAGGAATGACTGTAACTCCCTCAGGAGAGGCACAGCTGAATTATTACAAGAATAATGAAGTATAAAGAAGTATGGCACTTTAGTAAAAGATGCTTTGACAGTTGTGGAGTGCAAGGGCTACTGTTACCTGGAATTTTCAGTCAGTGTTTTGAGTTAAATCCTGTTTCCCCCCATTTCAATGCCTCCTCCAGAGTAGATTCAGGCCACACAAGGACAAGGCTTTACCTTGGTTCTCACCTTGGTAATATCTTGCTAGGATGAATCATGGAAAGAATGAGAAGAGTTAAATTAAAACTCAGGCTCTGGCCAGTCAAATATTATTACAGATCTCTGGTCCACCACCACCTACAAATCAAAAAATCTTTTCACTCAGTCGTGTCCGACTCTTTTTGATCCCGTGGACCGTAGCCCGTCAGGGTCTTCTGTCCCTGGAATTCTCCAGGCAAAAATACTGGAGTGGGTTGCCATTTCCTTCTCTCAGGGATCTTCCCAAGCCAGGGATCAAACCCGGGTCTCCTGCATNTGAAGCTGAAACTCCAGTACTTTGGCCATCTGATGTAAAGAACTGGCTCATTGGAAAAGCCCTTGATGCTGTGAAAGACTGAGGGTAAGAGGAGAAGGGGGCGACAGAGGATGAGATGGTTGGATGGCATCACCAACTCAATGGATAGGACTTTAAGCAAACTCTGGGAGATAGTGAAGGACAGCGAAGACTGGCGTGTTGCAGTCCATGGGGGTCACAAAGTGTCAGACACAACTCAGCAACTGAACAATAACAACAACAGTTGGAACAAAGACAAAAGGAATGAAAAGTTACGGTGGATAAATTTGATTCTAAGAAAAACTGATGTTTTCCCATGACCTCTTCTCTCTCCCCTTCCATGAAACTTGGTTCTTTCCCTCAGCCAGTTTTTATGTGGTCCCTCTCCCCCATAAAACAAACTTTGCACCTCTCTTCACAGACTCTCTCTCTGCCCTTTTAAAAACCTTGCTCCAGAAAAATTGCCCAGTGAATAATGAATGCTGAAATGTATTCAATTCTCCCACAGAGTAATTAAGGATAACCCATTGTGTACCCTTAAAAATGACTGAAAGCTAATGCCATTTGCATCAATACCATGTTAATGCAGCTTAAGCAAACTGCTAAATGTTAAGTGACATTTCTATTGAGGAATGACTGTAACTCCCTCAGGAGAGGCACAGCTGAATTATTACAAGAATAATGAAGTATAAAGAAGTATGGCACTTTAGTAAAAGATGCTTTGACAGTTGTGGAGTGCAAGGGCTACTGTTACCTGGAATTTTCAGTCAGTGTTTTGAGTTAAATCCTGTTTCCCCCCATTTCAATGCCTCCTCCAGAGCAGATTCAGGCCACACAAGGACAAGGCTTTACCTTGGTTCTCACCTTGGTAATATCTTGCTAGGATGAATCATGGAAAGAATGAGAAGAGTTAAATTAAAACTCAGGCTCTGGCCAGTCAAATATTATTACAGATCTCTGGTCCACCACCACCTACAAATCAAAAAATCTTTTCACTCAGTCGTGTCCGACTCTTTTTGATCCCGTGGACCGTAGCCCGTCAGGGTCTTCTGTCCCTGGAATTCTCCAGGCAAAAATACTGGAGTGGGTTGCCATTTCCTTCTCTCAGGGATCTTCCCAAGCCAGGGATCAAACCCGGGTCTCCTGCATGGCAGGCAGACTCTACCATCTGAGCCACTACTTATATTAACAGCCAAAATAGTCCCCAAGCTAATCCAGGTGAGAACCTGAACTCACCTTTCTAGCTACTGGAGGAAGTTAAGCTTGTTTACATGGAGGTTGTCTTTCCAAATCCTTGTCATTTGACTCAGATTTGGACAGAAATCATTAAACCAGATATGTCAACGAAAGATGCTGCTCAAGGGCCCAGCTTGTAAGGAACCCATTAAATAAGCAAAGCACCACTCCCTTGAGGCAATTTTTTTGGAGGTTGTAATAGAAATTCCTAAGGATTCAGTGACTAGGCTTTTATAAACTTGAAAAGGGATACCCTTTGAGGTTTATCCTTGAGGAACGTGGGTCAAAGGAGGCTTTATCATTTCCCAGGAAAGGGCAGAGCCAATTTTGCTCGAGTGCTTCTGTGACACAGGGAACAGAAATCATCCTTTCTCCTCTAGCAGTTCTCCTATGAGTCACGACACTCCCTGGCTCCCTTATTTTCACGTCTGTGTGCATCCCTTCAAGGTTTGGCCCAGGAACTGGGGATGCAGACACATGAAACAAGTTCTTTTCTCTGAGAGGCTGTTGAGGCCTGCAGAGATGAGAAAGGAGAATCTAGCCTGGTTAGATGCTTTCCACAAACTCTGCCTGGGCCTGGGCCATGAGATAGACTTACCAGTTTCCTTTATAGCATCGGCACACAAGGAAGGAGGAGAGTCCAGGCCTTTCTCTTGCTAGAGGTACCTGTCCTCCACATGTTAAGATTCCTTGAGACTGCAGATTCTGTTTTGCTTTGATGCCAGATGGGAGCAGGGGCTCCAAGGAGTCCCCTGGACAGGACTGAGAGCTTCTGTGGCTTCCCCATTGCCTCTTTGCCAACGTACATGCTGATGTTCAGGACAAAAGGCTTAAGAATCAGATCTCTGGGCAGGCCAAGGACTCCGAGGCCACTTTAGACCTTAACAGGCCCGGGGGATTAGTCATTCAGGCAGTCAAGCACGGGCACAGTTTCCTTTAGTGCTGTTGGCCTTCTCTGCAACCCACAAAGTAGAACCAACCACAGAGAGGAAGGCTGACTTCCAAGGAAATTCTGAGTGAGGGGCACTTTCATCAGGGGGCGAAAGAAGAGAAGAAAACAGATTGCTGATTGCATGTTAATCAGCTGATCCTGTCTAATCCCACTCCCTGGGGTATCCAACGGCAGGAGTCTCTGAGGCCAGAAATCTGGCAAGGCTGCCCGCTGCTTACCGCCCTTGCTCTGCCGCATCTACAAACACCGTCTCCCGCACAGTGCTAGCCCCTGCAGCTCACCTCCAGGTCATGCCCAGCCTTTAACCTCTAATAACCATCTCTTTGCTCTGTCCGATCTCAGTGTCCCTTCTCAGTGTCCGAGGTATGACTCTACCAGTCAAGATGCCCTGGGGCTCCCAGGGGCTTGGGACTGCTGGAGAGGTCCCTCATTTGGGCAGCCTAGGCCCCATCCTGCCATTCCAGGTCCTGCCTCTGGGACACAGTGCAAATGCCCAGACACACCATGAGAATCAGACTTGGCTTGCGGGGGTGATGGCAACAAGGTACCTATTTGACCTCTGGCTCCTGTTTCTTCCTGCCCAACAACCCAAGACTGTTTTTTAGCATTTGATCCCATTCCCTTTTTATAACCTTTTATAGCCTTACTGCCTGGGCCCTCCCTTTCTCATCCATCCATTCTCTTTGTGTTCCTAGTAACTGAGACTCCATCTCACTGACCACACTGATGGTCCCAGCTCCTTTCTCCCTCAAATCCTACTCTTTTCCGCTGCTCTTCCCACTCCACTATCGCCTCTGCAACTTGGCTCTGAGCAGTCAGATCCTCCCCAAGGCAGGGTGCTCTTGGGACTTCTGCTCGCCCGAGGTACTCAGTTCAGTTGCTCAGCCGTGTCCAATTCTCTGCAGCTCCGTGTACTACAGCACGCCAGGCCTCCCTGTCCGTCACCAGCTCCCAGAATTGACTCAAACTCATGTCCACTGAGTCGGTGATACCATCCAACCATCTCATCCTCTGTTGTCCCCTTCTCCTCCTGCCTTCAATCTTTCCCACCATCAGGGTCTTTTCCAGTGAGTCAGTTCTTTGCACCAGGTGCCCAAAGTATTGGAGTTTCAGCTTCAACATCAGTCCTTCAAATGAATATTCGGACTGATTCCTTTAGGATGGACTGGTTGGATCTCCTTGCAGTCCAAGGGACTCTCAAGAGTCTTCTCCAATACCACAGTTCAAAAGCATCAATTCTTCGGCACTCAGCCTTCTTCACAGTCCAACTCTCACATCCATACATGACTACTGGAAAAACCATAGCTTTGACTAGACGGACCTTTCTTGGCAAAGTAATGTCTCTGCTTTTTAATATGTTGTCTAGGTTGGTCATAGCTTTTCTTCCAAGGAGCAAGTGTCTTTTAATTTCATGGCTGCAGTCACCATCTGCAGTGATTTTGGAGCCCAAAAAAATAAAGTTGGACACTGTTTCCACTGTTTCCCCATCTACTTCCCATGAAGTGATGGGCCCAGATGCCATGATCTTCGTTTTCTGAATGTTTGGTTTTAAGCCAAACTTTCTCACTCTCCTCTTTCACTTTCATCAAGAGGCTCTGGTGCTCAAGCCTGCACAAATCTCAAAGCCCGGAGCTAGCTTCTGCTGATAGGGGAGTCACTGGCACACGGGATCTTCACCCGGCTCTCACTTCCGATAAAATCATGCATATCAGATGGTCAGCCAACTTCTCAGCTGGAAAATCCTCAGATCAGAGGCTTGGGAAGCACTGTATAAGTGCTTCTGGTCTGTGTGTTTGTGATGAACAGCACAGCAATGGCTCTGTTTTGAAGTGCAGGGTAGCTAGGTCAGGGGCTGTAACTCGCTCCGGTCTTCTCATCCTACGCACTTTCAGTCTTTTATGTGTTGGTGATCAGTTCAGAAGTCTTATTTGTAACCTTCTGTGTACTTCAGTGATTTCTGTCCTGTAATCACAGCCCATTAAAATATTTACTTAATGCCACATTGAAAAAATAAGATAAAGTGGATCTGGTCTGATTTCCCACCAAACAAATGAACCCCTTGGGATGTGGCAGAGAGAGGCCTCGCCCTGCACTTTTTTGTTGTTTAGTCACTCAGTCGTGTCTGACTCTCTTCAAACCCATGGCCGGCCAGTCTTTGACTGTTCGTGGGATTTCCCAGACAAGAATACTGGAGTGAGTTCCCATTTCCTTCTCCAGGGGATCTTCCCAATCCAAGAATCAAACCCACATCCCCCACACTGGCAGGCAAATTCTTTATCACTGAGCCAGCAGGAACGCCTTTGCCCCATGTAGGATAACTGTATGTGAGGGGCCCAGAGCTTCCCAGGCCCATTGTTGGACATACTATCTAGAACTTAAGCCTGGTTGCTCCTAATGTGTCTAAACTATTACTTCTCATTTCGTGGTCCAAGAACTTTGCTTTCAGGGCTTCTGTGAGGCCCTCTCTTTACTCCCTCTATAACTGAGGCCAGATTTTCTTCAAACTCTTCAAGAAAAATGACATACCACCACAGATGGACTGAAGGAACTGCCATCAGATTTGAGCTCTCTTCTGTTATATCAGACACTGGAGAGATCTGCCCCTCTTCCACTGAATTCTTTTGTTTTAGGAAGCAGTTATTTCCATTATAAAATGTTAGAATAAATAAGTTTGTTGTTATTTTTAAGTGAATGAATAGTGAAATAAATGGATAGTCTATTTTAAATGAGAGGATACACAGTTTTAATTTCTGATATGAGAAAAAGCAATAATAGATGTAACCAACACAAAGACTCTATGGGGATCTTCACTATTTGTTAAAATAATAAACTTGAGAGTCTTTCAAGTATATGAAAGTAGCCTTCAAGTCCTCCTTTGCATCTCGTCTTTTCTGGGACAAATTTTTCTCAAACCTCCAACAGGTCCTTACGTGACTCAGCAGCACACACTCCGGCTAAACCTCAGTCTGTTGGTGGTGACTCAGGGCAGGCACTCAGAGCAGGACACGCTGCCCAGAGGCTGTGCCAGGGGACTGCCTCTCTCGCTCTAAATACTCTGGTTCCTTGAAAACTTCCCAAGTTCCATGTGGGGGAGGCTTTGTCTCCTCATCAGCTCATCTCCTACTGAACTGGCAATTGCTCAGGTTCCCAGGGCTTTTTCTCACGTATTTCTAGAGAAGCAGGTCACCCCAATGGTGTCCTGGTGCAGCTGAGTTTTGCCCCCGCTTAGAATATCACACTTAACTCTATTAAACCCTCCCTTTGTTTAATGTGCTGCAGTCTTCCTGAATCTTAAGTCTGTCACTGAATGTATGAACTAGCCTTCCATCATCATCAACTGGCCTTCCTTCTCTGTCATCCACCAAATTGATTAATACGCCACCTGTCTCCTCTTCAGTCACTGATAAAATTATATCACATGGGATGGAATCTCCTGAGCCCCGCTAAATACCCCATCNTAAGTCTGTCACTGAATGTATGAACTAGCCTTCCATCATCATCAACTGGCCTTCCTTCTCTGTCATCCACCAAATTGATTAATACGCCACCTGTCTCCTCTTCAGTCACTGATAAAATTATATCACATGGGATGGAATCTCCTGAGCCCCGCTAAATACCCCATCCGTGTTGAGTGCAATGCATTAACAAATACAAGCAGCTATGTACAGACCTAATAGTACGGCCGTCAGCCTTAATATTTCATCCTCTCCTGCACAGGACCCCGAACCTAGGACCCTGGGTGAGTCCTGCTTCCTCCTTGCGCTATGCCTTCTGCTCACAGATGTAACTTAACATGTCCCCAGTTTAAGTCACCACCTCCACAGCAGGGGAACTGTTAATTTTTTTTTTTTTTTTAATGTACTGACACTGTGCTATGTGTTAGAACTGAAAGACTCAAATGTTTTCAGATTCTAATATTCTGGGACTGGAACTTCTGCCTTGGCAGGTCCCATACTCCCCACCTCCAGACTCATCAGTGATGCCACCGCCTCCCCCCGCCCCCACAGGCATACCCTCACCCCGCGACCAGGACCCTCTAAGTCCACTCTGGCTGGCCTGGCTGCTCCTGCTGTGCCCCCAGGGGAGGGAGGGGTGGAACAGTCAGGAAGACTGAGGCTAGAACTCAGGGACTTTTCCTTGGAACCATCCGAAATAGCTTCATGGTACCCTGAGCTCTGTTTGATCAGATAAGCTTCACTGGCCTGGAAACCCAACCACAGAGTTGATGTCGTTTCCATGAGAAGAGGTTGCCAGCTCCCAAACAAATGTCCCACGCAGAGCTTTGGAGGGGAACCCATCTGTAAACTCAGGGCTGCGGATGTTTTGCTGGCCTGATGCCCATGCCCAGGACCTCTGACTGTCCCCAGCCTTCTCCAGTCACCCTGAAATGTGGAGCTGCTGGCACGAGGCCAGGCCCTGGAAGGGAGGTGTGTGCAGTCCCCTGGCTCCAGAGGCTGCTGCCCCTCAGACTGACGCCTCCTGCTAAAAACTGCAGCGGAAGTCCCTGGGGAGAAGCCGCAGCTGAGGGGCCACCTGTGGGTCTGCCCCATAAAACTTGAGAGCCCTAAAGGCCACTGTCATGACTCCCGTTGGATCCCAGGCTGGTAAACTCCAGACGTTCAGGGAACAGTAGGAGCCGTAACCACTGCAAAGGCTGCCATGGATTTTAAACCAGGGATGTTCTGGGCCCTCGTTCTTCATGTGCCATTCTCTGGCTTCTCTGTGGTGCACCCTCCACCCCCAGAACCCTGAGATTCAGGAGCAACAGGGATGCCTCCCGGTGTAAACAGGCAGTGAATATCACAGGGAGAGCCTACCTGCCCGGGTCTAACACTCTGCTCTGCCATTCCCCGTGCACCAGTTTTCTCACCTGTAAAGTGGGGTCATGGCTGTCCCTGACCCGCAGGGTTATTCTGATGTAATGCTCACGTGGGGCTTGTCCAAGACCAATACCTCCCATAGACACTGACTGTATCTATAAGACGACGGAGCCAGCACTGTCACAGAAATTATTAGCTGTTCCTTTACAAGTGTCTTTTGCCCTTTTTAGAGTGATTTTATAGACATTGACCTTCATATGAGGGCTTCCCAGGTGGGTCAGTGGCAGAGAACCCAACTGTCAAGCAGAAGACACGAGCTCGATCCCTGCGTTAAGAAGATGCCCCTGGAAACGGCAACCCATTCCAGTATTCTTGCCTGGGAAATCTCGTGAACCGAGCAGCCTGGCAGGCTACAGTCCACGGGGTTGCAAACAGGTGGACATGACCTAGCAACTAAACAAGAGCAGTCTTCATGTGAGGCAGGGCAGAACAAATCCTTGTGCTGTCAGTTTACCCAGGAGAAAACTGAAGGTCAGAGAAGATAGGCAAGCCCCTCAGGCCCCCGGCTAGTCTTTGGTAGACTCAGGATAGTCTTCTGTTGGCCCCACACCATGCCCTTGACCTCGACACCAGAACGCAAATGTTCTCACAAATCTACTCTCATCACCACCAAACTCAAAGCACTAAGTCTGAGCTTTCTAAATATTTTTTCAGCCGTCAGCTTTTGGGTGAAAGTGATTTGGTTCAAACTTTTCCCAAACAAATCAAAGTGACACAGATAGAGGAGAGGCCTCTANAAGCAGCTATGATGTTGGAGTGTTTTCTTAGGCATTTTGAATTTGGGAATGATGGATTCAAGGGAGGAAGGAGGGAGATCAAGGTGAGAGGTTGATGTACATCAGCCTTCTGACCACTCATCACAGATGAGTGACACCTGAAGTCATTTTCCCATATTTCTCCACTTTCTGCATTTTTGAACACACAGGAGGTAAAGGAACAGGTGGGGGTTGTTTTTCCTTTGTGCTATTTCTGTTACCTGGGAAGTACCTGTTGTATATTTATATATTTTCTCTTACGTAGAAAAGAAAAACTGAGAAACAGTTTTTAGAAATCTAGTAGTCTTCTATTTGAGACTGGTAAGTACAGTTGAGAGACCATTCTTTTCTAAATTAAAAAGAAAGTCTGACTAGTCAGGAGAGTTCCATAGCTGATAACTCTCCAGATCAGCCCACCTTCTTCTCCTCCCTTTACCTCAGTGGTGATTTATCAGCAAAAAAAAAAGAGGGGATGGAGAAATTAAAAGAGAACAATGTGTTAAGAAAATAAATGTGTACCTAAAAACCAACACTCCACAAACAGAGCTTACTTCAGTGGTAATTTACAGGGGGAAAAAAAAAAAAAGAGAGAGATGGGGGAGGGGAATCAGTCAGTTCAGTTCAATGCAGTCGCTCAGTCCTGTCCAACTCTTGGCGACCCCATGAATCCCAGCGACCCCATGAATCGCAGCATGCCAGGCCTCCCTATCCATCACCAACTCCCGGANAAATGTGTACCTAAAAACCAACACTGCACAAACAGAGCTTACTTCAGTGGTAATTTACAGGGGAAAAAAAAAAAAAAGAGAGATGGGGGAGGGGAATCAGTCAGTTCAGTTCAATGCAGTCGCTCAGTCCTGACCCCATGAATCCCAGCGACCCCATGAATCGCAGCATGCCAGGCCTCCCTATCCATCACCAACTCCCGGAGTTCACTCAGACTCACGCCCATCGAGTCAGTGATGCCACTCAGCCATCTCATGCTCTGTCGTCCCCTTCTCCTCCTGCCCCCAATCCCTCCCAGCATCAGAGTCTTTTCCAATGAGTCAACTCTTCGCATGAGGTTGCCAAAGCACTGGAGTTTCAGCTTTGGTATCATTCCTTCCAAAGAAATCCCAGGGCCAATCTCCTTCAGAATGGACTGCTTGGATCTCCCTGCAGTCCAAGGGACTCTCAACAGTCTTCTTCAACACCACAGTTCAAAAGCATCAATTCTTCGGCCCTCAGCCTTCTTCACAGTCCAACTCTCGCATCCATACATGACTACTGGAAAAACCATAGCCTTGACCTTAGTCAGCAAAGTAATATCTCTGCTTTTGAATATGCTATCTAGGTTGGTCATAACTTTTCTTCCAAAGAGTAAGCATCTTTTAATTTCATGGCTGCAGTCACCATCTGCAGTGATTTTGGAGCCCAAAAAAATAAAGTCTGACACTGTTTCCACTGTTTCCCCATCTATTTCCCATGAAGTGATGGGACCAGATGCCATGATCTTCGTTTTCTGAATGTTGAGCTTTAAGCCAACTTTTTCACTCTCCTCTTTCACTTTCATCAAGAGGCTCTTTAGTTCCTCTTCACTTTCTGCCATAAGGGTGGTGTCATCTGCATATCTGAGGTGATTGATATTTTTCCTGGCAGTCTTGATTCCAGCTTGTGTTTCTTCCAGTCCAGCATTTCTCATGATGTACTCTGCATAGAAGTTAAATAGGCAGGGTGACAATATACAGCCCTATACTCCTTTTCCTATTTGGAACCAGTCTGTTGTCCCATGTCCAGTTTTAACTGTTGCTTCCTGACCTGCATACAGATTTCTCAAGAGAGAAATTAAAAGAGAATAGGTTAAGAAAATTGAGTACCTAAATTCCAATACTTTACAAATAGAGCTAATGAAACACTACTATTAGGCAATGTAGGTGAGGCTATAGGGGTTGTAAGAACCAGGCTCACTCCAACAACCAAGTAATGGGGAATTGTTACATAACATGACTAAAAGGAAGGAGAGAAACACATTGGGCACCCCTGAAGAAGTAAGGAATTACTGGTGTACCTTGTTTTACTATGCTTCACAGATATTGCATGTTTTACAAAATGAAGGTTTGTGGCAACCCTGTGTCAAGCAAATTTTCCAGTAGCATCTCTCATTTTGCATCTTCATGACACATTTCAGTAATTTTTAAACTTTAAATTTTTTCATTCTTATTTTATTTGTTATGGTCACCTGTAATCAGTTATCTGTGATATTACTATCACAAAAAGATTACAATTCAAAGGCTCAGATGGGCTTCCCTGGTGGTTCAGATGGTAAAGAATCTGCTTGCAGTGCAGAAGATCGCAGTTCGATCCTGGGTGAGGAAGATCCTCTGGAGAAGAGACTACCCACTCCAGTATTCTTGCCTGGAGAATTCCATGGCTAGAGGAGCCTGGCAGACTATAGTGCATGTGGTCACAAAAGAGTCAGACATGACTGAATGACGAACAGTTTCATCTTTCAAAGGCTCAGATGATGGGTAGCACTTTTAGCAATAAAGTATTTTTTAATTAAAGCATGTACACTGTCTTTTAGACATGAACCTATGGTGCACTTACTAGACTATAGACGTAACTTTTATATACATTGGGAAATGAAAAAACTTGCTTTATTGTGGTGACCTGGAATTGAACCTGCAACATCTCTGAGATATGTCTGCACAGCAGAGCCATACTGTACTGCAGTACTGGAAGGTCATTCTAGAACCATACTAGGGCTGAGAATTGGATTATTTTCTCTCAATAGCAGTCAATTTAATTTTCACCTAAATTAACTTGAGTGATTCTGCTGTTTATTTTTGTTTCTACACCTACATTTTCACTACAAACTGACAATTTATCCTCTGATCAATTTTCTCCACATCATCCTTTCTGCTTCCTCCTACTGTGGGCTGGTATGTGCTTCTGCTTTATAGCTTCATTGCATCATTTGAACTTCCTTTCCAATAGTCAGCTGACTTTCAGAATTACCTAGCTNAGTGATTCTGCTGTTTATTTTTGTTTCTACACCTACATTTTCACTACAAACTGACAATTTATCCTCTGATCAATTTTCTCCACATCATCCTTTCTGCTTCCTCCTACTGTGGGCTGGTATGTGCTTCTGCTTTATAGCTTCATTGCATCATTTGAACTTCCTTTCCAATAGTCAGCTGACTTTCAGAATTACCTAGCTTAGAATTTAGAGCAAGATTGAGGTGGCCGGGCTGTAGTGGCCATGGTTGAGCAGAGATGTACTACAGAACAACTATCTCAGAAGCCAATCCCAGTAACTTTTCTCCTTAGATGTTTCCACACCTGTTCCAATCAGCGTAGATGGGAAATGTCACATTGAAATAGCCAAGATCCATTTTCTTTAGCAATGACCATGAATGGAGCAGTTTTCTTCAAGGATAGAGTCTGGAGGAAGTAACTCTTGGGGGGCTTGTGTGTACCATCAAAAAAAGAGGAAAATAAGAAATATGCTGGCAAGTAAAATGGTTCAGTTCAGTTCAGTTGCTCAGTTGTGTCCGACTCCTTGCGATCCCATGAATCGCAGCACGCCAGGCCTCCCTGTCCATAACCCATTCCCAGAGTTCACTCAGACTCAGTTCACTCACACGTCCATCGAGTCAGTGATGCCATGCAGCCATCTCATCCTC
>SJYA01001604.1:31622-48163 GCA_006410615.1 Neotragus moschatus
ATTTCTGCTGGCAATCTTGATTCCAGCTTGTGTTTCTTCCAGTCCAGCATTTCTCATGATGTACTCTGCATAGAAGTTAAATAAGCAGGGTGACAATATACAGCCTTGACTTACTCCTTTTCCTATTTGGAACCAGTCTGTTGTTCCATGTCCAGTTCTAACTGTTGCTTCCTGACCTGCATACAGATTTCTCAAGAGGCAGGTCAGCTGATCTGGTATTCCCATCTCTTTCAGAATTTTCCATAGTTTTTTGTGATCCACACAGTCAAAGGCTTTGATATAGTCAATAAAGCAGAAATAGATTTTTTTCTGGAACTCTCTTACTTTTTCCATGATCCAGCAGATGTTGGCAATTTGATCTCTGGTTCCTCTACCTTTTCTAAAACCAGCTTGAACACCAGGAAGTTCATGGTTCATGTATTGCTGAAGCCTGGCTTGGAGAATTTTCAGCATTACTTTACTAACGTGTGAGATGAGTGCAATTGTGCGATAGTTTGAGCATTCTTTGACATTGCCTTTCTTTGGGATTGGAATGAAAACTGACCTTTTCCAGTCCTGTGGCCACTGTTGAGTTTTCCAAATTTGCTGGCATATTGAATGCAGCACTTTAGATTATCTTATTTGTAAGGCAGAAATAGAGACACAGACATAGAGTAAAACATGGGGATATCAAGGAGGAAAGCTGGGGGTGGGATGAATTGGGAGTTTGGAATTGACATATACAGATTATTGATACTATGTATTAAATTCATAACTAATGATAATCTGCTGTATAGTGCAGAGAATTCACTGCTTTGTGGTGACCTAAATGGGAAGGAAACCCAAAAAATGAGGGGACATATGCAAATATATTGCTGATTCACTTTGCTGTACAGCAGAGACACAAAATTGTAAAGCAACTGTATCCCAATAAAAATGAATTTTAAAAATTTCTTGGACAAGAGGAGCAAAGTTAACCCCAGTGTAAGCCGTTAGGCTGAGTGAAGAGAATGAAGTAAATAAACACTTCGCTTCTTAAAACCTATGAAATCAATGTCTCAATCCTGAACATAGCTCAAGATGTAAGAAATTAGGAGAAAAACATGGTCTAGGAAGAACCAAAATAGATGCTACAAAATCATGTACTCTTGTTTGGCCCTTACTCTAATTAAGTTATACTTTTCTCTAAAAAAATAAAGGATTTTCATTTTAAAAGGCATGTTGAACTACGCTGCTGACATCTGAAAGAAAAACTTCTCTCCAGGCGTGCTTCTCAAACTCTACTGTGCACATCAATCACCTGGGGATCGTGCTAAACTGGAATCTGATTCTATATGTCCAGGTGGAGCCTGGGCATTCACATTTCCAGCAAACTGTTGGTGCTAGTGGGCGGCCAGCCCTAAAGAGCACCACTGCCACCTGCCGGCGGCAATTCACATCACAAGCCTGGACCTAGGAAAGAGTGGGACTAGCCCTGTTGGGGAAACATGCCAAGCCATAGAGTAGTTCTGCTGTTCTTTTGCTTGACTCTTGACTTTCAGTCAGTCCAGTTCAGTCGCTAAGTCGTGCCCGACTCATTGCAACCCAATGGACTGCAGCACGTCAGGCTTTCCTATCCATCACCAACTCCCGGAGCTTACTCAAACTACTGTCCATCGAGTCAGTGATGCCATCCAACCATCTCATCCTCTGTCATCCCCTTCTTCTCCTGTCTTCCATCTTTCCCAGCATCAGGGTCCTTTTCCAATGAGTCAGTTCTTCACCTCAGGTGACCAAAGTATCAGAGCTTCAGCATCAGTCCTTCCAATGAATATTCAGGACTGATTTCCTTTACAATGGACTGGTTGGATCTCCTTGCAGTCCAAGGGACTTCTCCAACACCACAGTTCAAAAGCATCAATTCTTCAGCGCTCAGCTCTCTTTATAGTCCAACTCTCACATCCATACATGACTACTGGAAAAACCATAGCATTGACTAGACGGACCTTTGTCGGCAATGTCTCTGCTTTTTAATATGCTGCCTAGGTTGGTCATAGCTTTTCTTCCCAGGAGTGACTTTTAATTTCATGGCTGCAGTCACCATCTGCAGTGATTCTGGAGCCCAAGAAAACAAAGTCTCTCACTGTTTCCACTGTTTCCCCATCTATTTGCCATGAAGCAATGGGCCCAGATGCCATGATCTTTGTTTTCTGAATGTTGAGCTTTAAGCCAACTTTTTCACTCTTCTCTTTCACTTTCATCAAGAGGCTCTTTAGTTCCTCTTCACTTTCTGCCATAAGGGTGGTGTCATCTGCATATCTGAGGTGATTGATATTTCTCCTGGCAATCTTGATTCCAGCTTGTGTTTCTTCCAGTCCAGCATTTCTCATGATGTATTCTGCATATAAGTTAAATAAGCAGGGTGACAATATACAGCCTTGACTGTATTCCCTGTCTCTTATACACATCTGAAATGCCTGTGGAAGAAAGCCAGCAGCCATGGAAGCAAGGGATACTGCTGAGTCATGNATCTTGATTCCAGCTTGTGCTTCTTCCAGCCCAGCATTTCACATGATGTACTCTGCATATAAATTAAATAAGCAGGATGACAATATACAGTTTTGATGTACTCCTTTCCCGATTTGGAACCAGTCTGTTGTTCCATGTCCAGTTCTAACTGTTGCTTCTTAACCTGCATATAGATTTCTCAGGAGGCAGCTCAGGTGGTCTGGTATTCCCATCTCTTTAAGAATTTTCCATAGTTTATTGTGATCCACACAGTCAAAAGCTTTGGCATAGTCAGCAAAGAAGAAGTAGATGTTTTTCTGGAACTCTCATCCTTTTTCAATGATCCAGCGGATATTGGCAATTTGATTTCTGATTCTTCTGCATTTTCTAAATCCAGCTTGAACATCTGGAAGTTCTTGGTTCACATACTGTTGAAGCCTTGCTTGAAGGATTTTGAGCATTACTTTGCTAGCATGTGAGATGAGTGCAATTGTGCGGTAGTTTGAACATTCTTTGGCCTTACCTTTCTTTGGGGTTGGAATGAAAACTGACTTTTTCCAGTCCTGCGGCCACTGTTGACTTTTCCAAATTTGTTGGCATATTGAGTGCTGCACTTCCACAGCATCATCCTGTAGGATTTTAAATAGCTCAACTAGAATTCCATCACCTCCACTAGCTTTGTTCATAGTGATGCTTCCCATGGTCCACTTGACTTCTTATTCCAGGATGTCTGACTCTAGGTGAGTGATCACACTGTTGTGGTTATCTGGGTCATGAGGATCTTTTTTGTATAGTTCTTCTGTGTATTGTTGCCACCTCTTCTTAATATCTTCTGCTTCTGCTGTAAGTCATACGTTATAAGTCATATGGTGATAGCAAATACCGTCTTCCAACAACACAAGAGAAGACTCCACACATGGACATCACCAGATGGTCAATACCAAAATCAGGTTGATTATATTCTTTGCAACCAAAGATAGAGAAGCTCTATACGGTTAGCAAAAACAAGAATGGGAGCTGATTGTGACTCAGATCATAAACTCCTTATTGACAAATTCAGACTTAAAGAAAATAGGGAAAACCACCAAACTATTTAGGTATGACCTAAATCAAATCCCTTATGATTATACAGTGCAAGTGACAAACAAATTCAAGGGATTAGGTCTTATAGACAGAGTGCCTGAAGAACTGTGGATAAAGGTTCGTGGCATTGTACAGGAGGCAGAGATCAAGACCATCCCCAGGAAAAAGAAATGCAAAAAGGCAAAATGGTTTCTGAGAAGGCCTTACAAATAGCTGAGAAAAGAAGAGAAATGAAAGGCAAAGGAGAAAAGGAAAGTTATACCCATTGAATGCAGAATTCCAAAGAACAGCAAGGAGAGATAAAAAAAAAGCCTTCCTCAGTGATCAATGCAAAGAAATACAGGAAAACAATAGAATAGGAAAGACTAGAGATCTCTTCAAGAAAATTAGAGATACCAATGGAACATTCTTGACTTTAGTGGCATCTTTAAACTTCACTTCTTGATTTCATTTGCTTCTTCCAATCTTCATCTCAAGGATCATGCTTGGGCATAGGCAGTTTGGAGGCAGCAAAGGACAGGGGTAGCCAGCAAATGAGAAGAGTCGGCAGGCCCCAAACGTCCAGGCAGACAGATCTAAAAGCTTATGAGGTCTCCAGTGAGCCCAGGCACTGATTCCAGATGGAGTGAAGTCAGCCAGGCCCAGAGAGGTCCCTGTCATTACCTATTTCTCCTCTGGTTTTGACTCTTTGCACCACAGCAAGAAAACAAGGCGTTTTCTCAGAACCTTTTCCCTTCATGTCCAAGTCCGTAGCATCACTCTTTACTAAGTATTCCTCAACAGTTCTGTTTAAAACTGTACCAACTCATGTCCATTTCTTGCTTTCATTAATGTATGTATGTGCTATGCGCTCAGTTGTTTCTGACTCTTTTGAAACCCCATGGACTGTAGCCTGCCAGGCTTCTCTGTCCATGGAATTCTCCAGGCAGGAATACTAGAGAAGGTAGCCATTCCCTTCTCCAAGGAATCTTCCTGACCCAGGGATCAAACCTGGGTCTCCTGCACTTCAGGCAGATTCTTTACCGTCTGAGCCCACACATTTTCATGTGCATAGGTACATACATATACATACATACATACATACATATATATTAGGGCTTGCAGGTGGCGCTAGTGGTAGGAAGTGACAACCCACTCTAGTATTCTTGCCTGGAGAATCCCACGGACAGAGGAGCCTGGAGGGCTCCAAAGGGGTCGCAAAGTGATAAATACAACTTAGCAACTGAACACCACAGCTGACATAGTCTGAGTTAGGAAACCATTCTGAAGGCCTTCTTAGACTTGACTTGGAGGTCTGGCTTTTGAAGTCTGTAACTGTAGCTAATACAGAGAATTCTGCAACAACCATGGAAATAAGTACCAGCCCAAGTATCTGTGATCTTGGTGCCCAGTGAAAATCTACTGAGAATATAAATAAATAAGTATATCTTGCATCTTGCTACTTTTTTTAAACTGTCTTTTCATTGCAATCTTCGGCAGCTCTGGTTGAGGAAGAGGGTAGTGGGCGGTGAACACAATGAGAGAGGAGCAGAGTAACAGAGTCCTTTTCCACTTCTCAGGCTGCAAAGTTGACTTGTCATTTTTAATTGATGGGAGCGCGAGCATCGGCAAACGTCGATTCCGAATCCAGAAGCAGTTTCTGACCGACGTCGCCCAAACTCTTGACATCGGCCCTGCCGGCCCACTAATGGGTGTTGTTCAGTACGGGTAAGTGTGGTTCTGAATTTGAAAACCAGGGCATGACCCTCGTTTCATTTTGTGCCAGAAAATAAAAATACGCATACATCTAGAGCACAGCAGATTCATTCTCTCCCCTGATACAGACGTAAATGAGAGAAAGTGAAGCAATCCAGATGCCAATGAAGCAATCGGAGGCCTCCAGAAGGAGGGACAGGTTAATCAAGGCCTGGAAGTGAATGGCATTTGCACTCCTGATTGGTAGAGAGAATATTTGTTTGGGGATTAAGAGCCCTGGGTTCAAGTTTTCGCTTAGCCAATAGCAGGCTGTGTGGCCTAGGTCTAAGGCCTTCACCTCTCTCTCAGGCAACTTCCCTTTCAACCCTGACTCCCCGAGTATTAGTTTGAGGGACTCCTGTGTTACCTTATAGTTGTGTGTGTGCTAAGTCATTTCAGTCGTGTCCAACTCTCTGTGACCCCATGGACTATAGCCCGCCTATAGTCCATTGGATTCTCCAGGCAAGGAGACTGGAGTGGGTAGCCATGCCCTCCTCCAGGGGATGTTCCCAACCCAGAGATTGAATCCAGGTCTCTTGTATCGCCTTCATTGGCAAGTGGGTTCTTTACCACTAGCTGAGAAGACCAAAAACTCTGTAGCAGAGGTCTCACTTATAGGTGAGATGACCAGAAATCATGGTCCTCTAGGTTGAACTTTCTCCTTTCTCCCGATAACTTGAGGCCTCTGCACTGGTGGGGGGAAAGCTCACCTGGCAATGGGGAGCACTGCAGGAGGTGGGGGGTGCGATGGACCCCAGCAGTCACCTAGGTGACTACCCCAACTCATTCTACTGTTGTACATAGGATAGAAATTGAGGGCTCATACTGATGTCCACCCTCAACTTTTCTCTTATGGGGGATAATAAATCAATCTTATTTCACATGCAATAGATTTCTCTTTAAAGCAGATTTACAGATATCAACTGGAAATAGTAATCAAAAGAGCAAACAAGTTCAAATCTCAAATAATAGGTGGCCTTTTGATCAAAAACCATTAAGGGCAGGATAACTGTCTCACTTTTCACAAAGGATCTTGGACACAACCTTCCCCCTTTATCCCCCAGATCTGTAGCTCAGCCTTGGCCTTGGAAACTAACTTAGGCCTTGGTACCTCTTGCTCAGAAGCCGCAGTCACAGCTTATTTGTGCTTCGTTACAAGTTTAAAAAAAAACAAAAAACAAAACAAAACCTGACAACAGTCAGGAGGTCTCCAGACCTTTCAAACATTTAAAGCAGCATTTTAACCAACATTGTTACATCAAAGACACTAGGACATTTAGTTCTGAGATCTCCAAAGGAATAAAAATGCTTTGCTTTCACAAGGGCCTATAACATTTGTATTTTTAGAATTAAATTCCAATAACATATATAGCACCACTTTCTAAAAATCGCTGAGCTAAATGGCACTTGGATACAATCCGAGTCAAATATACAAAAATAAACACTTGCTACAGATGTTAATTCTCAGTGTCAGATGTTCTGGAGCCTTTTACCTTGAAGTAGGAAAATACGTGGTTTGGGCCATTGTTTTCTTGTATTTCAACACGTCAACCTGTTTTCATTCCTGCTTTTCTTTTTAAAGATAGCAAATGAATAGCAGGCTTCTCTGGGGAGGAAATGTAAGTGTTTTAGTGCAGATGTCCCTGGTCAGTTTATTGAGGGATTTAAAGCTTGGTGTGTCATCTTGCATTAAAAAATAGCTGCTTTAAAAGCTGTGTATACCAAAGTTTATAGGATAATATGAAAATAAGGCGATAAATATGTCAAGGAAAAGAAAAATGGCAGGCAGACTGTTTGGTGTGCTGATGGGAACACGGATTACTAGAATAAATGTAGCAGGGTAGGAAAAACAATTCAATAAAGGCTTCTTCCTCTCAAAATAACATTTTCTCCCACTGTGTTCTTAACGTCATCACCATTTACAGGCAAGAGTCTACCTCCACGCTTTCCAATGTCACTTTCTAAAAATACCTTTGCTGTTTGTTCTTTTTTCCCATCTCGGGTCCTTATTAATTTAAAGCCCTTAAGGGAAACGTGTCTGTTTTCCTTCACTTTCGGCTCACACAAGCCAATCGATCATCTTCAGCCTCAGGGTAGGGTGGAAAGCACAAGGAATCAGTGACAGGACATCTTGAATTCTAGCCTTTGCTCCACTGGGTGACCTTAGGCAAGTCACTTAGCCTCTCCATGTAAGAGCTGCCATCGGTGAAGTCTGGGGCAGGCGGAGCGGCTGATTTATTAGGGCTCTGCCAGCCCAGATGTTCTGTAATTCAGTGACTGGCTCTGTACTAAGAAGACAGCAATCAATGAACGCTGGGCGAACCCATTGGAAGCGCTTCGTCTCCCTTCCAGCCTCGGGTTCTGAATAGGTGGGTGAGTGATGAGCAAGGAAACAATGGCGGCACAGAGGTTATACGTCCGCGGGGGAACAAAATCAGTTGGAGAAAAGCACTAGGAGGGTGTAATGAGGCTGAAGGGGAAATCCACGCATCCAGAAGTAAAAGCTGAAAATGCTTTTATATCTGCCCCGCTCTCCCGTCCATTCTTTCTCCAGCAAACGGTCTTAGTGCGCAGAGGGGGAGCGTGTGGGGCAGGGAACGGTGAGGGGCAGAGGTTGACTCAGATCTGAAGTCAGCGTTTCTGTAAGATGGCTCACCAGTGTTTGGCTGGCTGGGAAACTGGTCCCCTTTCTGGCCCTTTGGGTTCCCACTCGATTCCAGTACTCACGTCACGACCCGCCACTGGGGATCAGCCCCCTTCTCTCAGAATCGCAGCGCAGTGGGGGCCCTAGAAAGCTCATGCTTCCACCTCCTCGTGTTACAGTAAGGAAACAGGCTGTAAAAGAAATGCCCACCCTGCCAGGAGCAAGCTCCCAAGGCCAGGCGAAGGCTGGGAAGGAGCTGGCAGAGGCGGGAGGACTCGGAGCTCCCTGTTCCTCCTTTGGGGCCTCTCACCCCCATCAGCACTGCCCCGGGTCCACGTGAAAGATTCCCCCAGAACATTTTTTCACTTGGCTTTCCGTAGAGCTGAGGCAGAACTTAGACTTTTGAATTCGGGATTTAGAAGCCTCATACGATGAACGGGAAACAGAAGGCAAATAAGAAATAAAAATATGAGAAGCAGAACAATGGCCTGATGGACAAAATGCAGAGCTTGTTCCGCCTGCTGGTCCCTGAGCATCCGACACAGAGATACTTCGGTCTGGGAGACAGAAACCAGCCCAGGCAGGCAGGTGAAAGGAGAGTGATGTCACAGGATGGGCGGGTCACTGGTCCCCTCCCTCCTCCTTTCCTGCAGCTCCTCGGCTCTCCGCTGGCCCCCTCTGTCCTTCCCCCCAGTGGCCCAGCATCATCCCCTGCCAGGCTTGTGGCTTCTGCCCCTTTCTGTAACTTCTCCTTTCACTGGCTGGGTTCCTACTTTTGGTCCAGGCCAGGGGGAGCTCTTCAGCCCGGGTGGTGCCAACCTTCTCCGTCTCCCACATCCCCTCTCTGCACATGCAGAGGCTTGGAACCCAAGATTGGGTTAACCTTTCAGCAACCACAGCGTTCCTTCCACAGTCACCACGCACCTCCAGTAAGAGAGTCCACATTTGATACAGACCCAGAGAGGCTGAGTGACTTCCCTAAGAATACACAGCTAATGCTTGACCACTAGGGAGAGGATAGATATTAAATCTTGGGTTAATCTCTAAAATGTGAAACCAAACTGACTTCAAAAATTTTGCTTCTCTGCCAAGAAAGCTCCTGACTATTGAAGTTTTCCACCAAACTGAGGACTGAGACCCTGTTGAAGAAAAGACCAAAGACCAACCCTCATTTTGCATCCGTGGTCTCATTTTAGAATTAAGCAGCCAACAGGCTTGTGGTTGCGCTTAAGACCAATGTGAACACTAAGAGGCTAGATGAAAGAATGGCCAGACAAGTAACTATTTGGTGAACTGTAGCAAACAGAACAGTGAAGCCAAGCAGGTTACATTTTAGCTGCTGCCTGGATCCACAGGGACTGAATACCCTCTGGACCTTCAATATAATGTTGCCTTCATCCCCAGTTTCAGTACAAATGGAACAGAATTGTACATGTTCTTCTGAACTTTGTAATCTATCCAAGGGTACCAACACTGGAAAACAAGCTATAGAATAAAGCAAAATATTGGTTGTTCTTCATTTCAAAATGAAATCCTTTTCTTTGCTCATGGTTCTCTGACAGGTGTCCTGTGTTTAGCTCAAAGTTGGGCTGCATTTCCTTACTTTACTTCTCAGCCCACCCAACTCAGCCCAGACTGAACACCCTCATTCACCTTCAGTTGAGCCTCCTTTCCTGCCCCTCAAAGCAGGAAGGATGCTCAGAGGCTCCCATGGACCGGGTAAGCCGTCCAGTGTGGGGCAACCAGACTCAGGGGAAGAAACCAGGTGTTGGGTGTGGTGCAATGGGCTGAATAATGGCTGCAAAGCTGCCCATGTCTGACTCCCTGGAATCCATGGCTGTGATAACTCACTGAGGCAACAACCTTCCTGGCTGCATGGAATCAATTCACTGGTTTCCCATGAAACAGCAAAAACTAGCTTCATAAGGAGACCTATCATTTCCAGCAATGTATTAGAAGCAGAAATCCCTATTATAAGAAACATTTTGGCCCTTTTTTTATGCAACTTGAGAGGGAAACAGAAATGTAAACAGAATGGGCCTCACAAACAAGACCGACTGAGCAGATGGCTGCTGCATGTTCAAAACCCAATGTTATACTTATTAGGTCCAGTACGGAGCCCCCTCCAAGATATTCCATCAGAGCCAGAGGGGCCTGGAGCTGTGATTAAAGTCAAGGACCCTGAGACAGGAGATTGTCCTGGATGCCCAGGTGTCCCAGTCTAATCATGTGAGTGCTTAGAAGCAGAGAACCCTTCCCAGCTATTACCCATTGAGGGAGATGTGGCTATGGAAGAGGCTCAGAACGATGCGGCGGCTGGCTCTGAAGGCGGAGGAAAGGGAAACCAAGAAACACGTGCTGGAAGAGACCAGGCAGGAATGGTCTCCGAGAGCCTTTGAAAGGGAGTGTGGCTCTGCTGGGGAGAGCCCCCATGGGCTGCTGACCTCCAGAGCTGTAAACTGGTAAGTGTGTTGGTTCGGCCACTAAGTTTGCAACAGAAATCGGCAACTGCTACACCTGGCAAAGAGGACCCTTCTGTCACATTTTCTTGAGTTTGCAGCACACGAAGGAGTGAGAGGGTTTGGGGCACGAGCCCCCCACGAGCCCCAGCCTCCCAGGAGGGGGCCTGGGAGATGCTTGGCACCACAGGACCCCAGAGCAGGAAGGGGCTGCCTGGTCCTGATGTCAGGTTGTGGTCACCAGGGGAGCCTTTAGAAATGCTGATGCCTGGGTGCTATCCCAGACCTATTAACCCGGAATTTGGCAAATACCCAGAAGCTAGTATGTTAATCTGTAGCCAAGGTGAGGGAGGGGAAGGGACAGCTTGGCTTCCCTGGAAAGAGGGCAGCACCTGGCAGAGCTCGGGTCTCTCCAACCCCTGCCCCGTCCACTCCTCGAGCCGTCTGTCTACACTGCCTCTAGAGGAAGTGACAGGACCCGGAACAGCTGCCTGTCTCCCTGGAAGGGTTCTCCAGGGCCTAGGGGCACTTGCAAAGACCTCTCAGCCCCTCTTCTTTCAAGGCAGGTGAACCCTTGAGCCACACACCTCAGGGACACAGACTCTAGGCTGAGTGAGCTGGGAATAGTTTACACGAGGATCTGATGCTTTTCTGTTCCCACCACACAGTTCTCCCAGGGGGACAGGGGAAACAAAGACTGCCCTTGTCTCATGCCCTTTCTGCTTGGATGGGTTATTCTTGACCCTGCATTGCACATCGCCAGGGCTTCTCTGGGGGCCCCCATCCATGCCATGCTGAGATTATTCTCCCTAGATCCTTGGACCATTCTGCTAGAGAAGCAGACGGCCACTCTTGTGCACATTAGAACCATTTGGGGAAAATTTAAAAATCCCAATGCCCAAACCAAACTGGAGTGTGCTGTTATCTGGTGACCCCTGTGCCCCGGGACCCTCCCGTCTCCCATCTCCCCCCAGGTCACCAGCCTAGGGCTTCAGGAGCCCCATTCTCCTTCCTCTCCGCCTTTCTCGCACCTTCTGCAGATTTATTTATTCTCCCCCCTTCCCCATATCACTGGCAGCCCCAATGCTTATGTTCTTGATTCTTACAGCATTCTCTAAGACAGAGGCCCCCAACCACCGGGTCATGGACCGGTACTTCCTGTCGAATCAGCGGTGGCATCAGATTAGAGATAAAGTACACAACAAATGTACTGTGCTTGAATCATCTCAAAGTCATTCTCCCCCTTCGAAGACACTGCCACTCAAACATGATACACAGTGTCATGTGTATGAGACATAGCCTCTCATGAGCTATGAGAAAGGCAGAACCGCAGACCTCACATCCAATCCACAGAATCTATATTTTTAAAAAATCCCAGGTGACCGGATGCACAACTGAGTTTGGAAAGCACCAAACACTGCCCGTTGTCAAGATGTTCTATCTCCCTGCACTTCTCAAGCCCTGCAGCATAACAGACAGCAAGCTGGAGAGCCCCCTGGCTGCAGAGTAATTCTCAGGTCAGCAGAGTACATGCCCATGTTTCCTCCAGCAGGAAGATGCTTGCAGGTTAACTTTCTATTTTTCTGGTGGTGGGTGGAATTATTGTTCCTAATTACACACACACATACAAATACTCCTCTAAACACAAAATTTGATTATAAAACTCTGCTCCAAATCTCTGATCCTAGGAAATGTGAGAAAGGCCAGTGTCCTTTCAAAAGGGGCTAGTTGTGCTAAGTCCCTCAGCAGGTTGGCCTGGGCCCCTGCACTGACCATAGCTGCTCAGTCCTTTAAGGGGAGGGACAGAATCATTTCACTTTGAGCTGAGTAATGCCCTCAAGGGGCAAGTCCATCACCCAACCTGCTGCCACCTTAGGCAACCAGGGTTACCCCAGAACATCCTCCTGAGTTCACAGGCATGGTTCAACTCAGTGACTAACTCCATAAATCACCACACTTTAGCATTGTGAAAATTAAAAGCCTAAGAACAGTCAATAGAATGAGCTAGGCTCCAACAGTATGTGAATTGAGAAATTCTAGATGTTCAAGCGGGATTTAGAAAAGGCAGAGGAACCAGAAATCAAATTGCCAACATCTGTTGGATCATCGTAAAAGCAAGAGAATTCCAGAAAAACATCTGCTTCATTGACTACACTAAAGCCTTTGACTGTGTGGATCACAACCAACTGTCAAAAATCTTAAAGAGATGGGAATACCAGACTACCTTACCTGCCTCCTGAGAAATCTGTATGCAGATCAAGAAGCAGCATTTAGAATCAGGCATGGAACAACAGACTGATTCCAAATTGGGAAAGGAGTATGTCAAGGCTATATATTGTCACCCTACTTATTTAATTTATATGCAGAGTATATCATGTGAAATGTCAGGCTGAATGAAGCACAACCTGAAATCAAGATTGTCAGGAGAAATATCAATAACCTCAGATATACAGATAGTACCACCCTTATGGCAGAAAGTGAAGAGGAACTAAAGAACCTCTTGATGAAAGTGAAAGAGGAGAGTGAAAAGCTGGCTTAAAACTCAACATTCAGAGAATGAAGATCATGGCATCCAGTCCCATCACTTCATTGGCAAATAGATGGGGAAACAATGGAAACAGTAAGAGACTTTATTTTGGGGTGCTCCAAAATCACTGCAGAAGGTGACTGCAACTATGAAATTAAAAGACGCTTGCTCTTTGGAAGAAAAGTTATGACCAACCTAGACAGCATATTAAAAAGCGGAGACATTACTTTGCTGACAAAGGTCCATCTAGTCAAAGCTGTGGTTTTTCCAGTGGTCATATATGGCTGTGAGACGAACCATAAAGAAAGTTGAGCGCTGAAGAATTGATGCTTTTGAACTGTGGTGTTGAAGAAGACTCTTGAGAGTCCCTGGGACTGCAAGGAAATCAAACCAGTCAATCCTAAAGGAAATCAGTCCTGAATATTCATTGGCAGGACTGATGCTGAAGCTCCAATACTTTGGCCACCTGATGTAGCCATTAGAACTGACTCATTAGAAAAGACCCTGATGCTGGGAAAGATTGAAGACAGGAGGAAAAGAGGACAACAGAGGATGAGATGGCTGGATGGCATCACTGACTCAATGGACATGAGTTAGAGCAAGCTCTGGGAGTTGGTGATGGATGGGGAAGCCTGGCATTCTGCAGTCCATGGGGTTGCAAGGAGTCAGACATGACTGAGCAGTTGAACTGAAGGATAATCAGGTTATTCTATTGTAACCTTAAAGTGATGATGCCTTGGAGGAAACAGTTTTGAAAGGTTCTTTCTAAAGGGACTATGATTAGTAAATGTGTTTCTACTGCATCAAAATTCATTTGAGAGGCTCACCCCATGTGACTGGGATGAATCAATAGACTAGGACTTTAACCAAATGGGAACCTTAGGACTGAAAGGGCCTCAGAAGTCCTCTAAAATCCAGGGCTCCCCAACAGGCATTCATTCTTCTCACACACTTGCAAGATAGTCCTTTCCTAATTCATGAATTAATCCTTTCTATGAACAGTCAAATGCTGGGTCCCTGTCATTTCTCTTTATTAGTCTTAACTCCTCTTTCAAACATAAAACAATTTGATGTTTTCTTCTTGCACTATAAACCTCTTTATTTTCTTCTCTTACTTTCAAAGGAAATCCTTAATACCCACTGAGGGAAACGATTGTGTTTTCCCTTGATGAGATCTTCTAACAAAATTACAAATTAAAATATTGCTTACATAAAAATATAGTGGCATATCTCTTTGAACTTTTTAAATAATCTTCAGCTCTGAAAAAGGAACCAGGTAAAGGTGCAGGGCCACCAGTCCCAAAAAAAGGACATATACATCCATGCGCTCTGATACTGAGAGTGGTCAGAGTCTGCAGGTTAGAGACTTATCATTCATTCCTATAATTTAATTACATTACATTTTAACAAAGATTTATTGAGTGTTTACCACACTCTAAGCACTATGCCATTTGCAGGGCATACTAATGTAAAATTCATCTAAGTGGTTTGATTACATTTGCCTGTTAGTCCCTTGGTGGATGAGCTCTGCGGTTTTGCTCCTAATGGTAATTTTAGCAATTGGAAAGAGTTTCAGCAGTCCTCTGATCCAACCTTTCAATTTATTAAAAATAAATAAATAACCATGATAGAGATTCTGTTCTTTGGGACTTTACCAGCTAGTGAGGGAGGTGATATTTTTAACAGAAACAACATTAAATAAAATGAAAAGCATCTATTCATTGGGTATATGAATAGCTCATCTGTCTGCTTCTGAAGATAGATTCATCTACCTCCATGATGTAACAGGGGGAGAGAGTGATGAGTGTGGGGCTCAGAGGCGGGTGTTCACTTCTACCCAGGATGGTCTAAGAGAGGAAAGGACATTTGACATTCTTCCCTCCTTCCCATAATTCCGTATTACCCCCTGTATGCTAAGCACCAGGGAGAGGAAATACTGGAACATAGCGCTTATTCTCAAATAGGTTATAGTCAGCCTTCGTGATTTGTGTGTTCCATATCTGCAAATTCACCTACTTGCTAAAATGTACCTGTATCTCCAAAATCTATACTCCTGGTACTTTCACAGGCATTTGTGGATGTGCACTGAGAAGGAAGGAGACACACAAGAGCCCCAGCTGAGGTCAAACAAGGCAATGCTCTGCCTTGTTTCAACTCGTGCTGCAAACAAGTGTCCTTTTCACAGTCTACTTAGCACCACATTTTCCAGCTATTCATTGATGATTTCACAATTTTAATGGCCCCAAGTGTAGCACCGAAGTGCTACCCAGTGTTCTAAGCACATGAAGGCTGCGATGTGCTTAAGGAGAAACCGCAAGTGTTAGATAAATTTCCTTCAGGCAACCTATGCTGTTGGTCATGAGTTCAATGTTAATGAACTGATGATCCAATATATTCAGCAAAGAAAAAGGAAATTCATGTATCTGTATGTGAATCTTTTCCAGAAACTGCTAAAAATAACTAATGGAAAAGTGGTTGAACTTATGAATTCATGAAATGATGACTACTTTTTTTTTTTTAAGTACGGTGGATAGCCATTATGAAGCTGAGAGCCAAAACAAATCTACACAGCAAGACCCAGGGTCAGGTTTAAAATGTTAAACCCTTTCAGCTAGTGTTTCATGATACAGAAAATGTGCATATAATTAATTATTGTAAGAAATATATATTAAATTGGGCACCTTGAAACAGAAACATACATAAAACAAGTTTATATCCTGACCTATTAATGAAAATATGACCAGAGGCCCACAGGAATCCAACCCCCTATTTTCCCTAGGAACAATGGCTCAGAGACCTGCTAATGTGATGTTTGCAACAACTTTATGGAACATAACAATTGCAGATAACAAGGCTTGACAGGAGACGTAGTATGGAAAACAGGTGATCAACCACTCTACAAAATTATCAACATTCAGATAGCCTTATGAACATGGTTCTGGGGGAGCAGTATAGATATGACTAGGTGACTAGCTTCCACATTTAATCCTCTTTCTGTAAAAACTTAAGAAAAATCTATATTTTTGCTTTCGAAATTATTTCTCTATGAGCAACACAATTTATGGTCAGCTATGATTTCTTCACAATTGTCAGACACACTCAGGAAATCTTTCAAAATGAGAAAAATCTAGTCCCCCAATCATTTTCAAATGTAATTAGAGTTCTATGAGTTAAAATTTTTATAGTTAATGGGGTGTCTAGAACGTTATGTTTGGTAGACAAACACATAGTTATTATTGACAATATCAATTTTGCAATTTTCTGTTTTGTAGCTAATAATACTTTGTTGTTGTTTTATTTTTTTTCAGTCCCTGAAAAGTTCATATTCTTTGGTTACCAAGGGTAGATCCAGGCTTTGGGGACCCTGAAGCTTATATAGTTTGGAGATTCTTTTTGGAAAAAGAACCCAAAACTACAAATATGAAGAGGTATCATTAGCATGCAAGTTAATCCACCTCTGACAGGCTCTTAGTACCTGTGGGGTAAGAAATCCTCTGGATAGTCCACTGTGGCACAGGAAGACCAGATAGGAGGCTGTAGGGATAGTTCAGGAAAAAAGAAGATCAAAGTCCAAACTTGAGGGGGGGGGGGGGGGGGGGGGGGGGGGGGGGAAGGGGAGGGGGGGAAA
>SJYA01001604.1:54403-78532 GCA_006410615.1 Neotragus moschatus
AAGAATTGATGCTTTTGAATTGTGGTGTTGGAGAAGACTCTTGAGAGTCCCTTGGATTGCAGGAAGATCCAAGCAGTCCATTCTGAAGGAGATCAGCCCTGGGATTTCTTTGGAAGGAATGATGTTGAAGCTGAAGCTGAAACTCCAGTACTTTGGCCTCGTCATGCGGAGAGTTGACTCATTGGAAAAGACTCTGATGCTGGGAGGGATTGAGGGAAGGAGGAGAAGGGGATGACAGAGGATGAGATGGCTGGATGGCATCACTGACTCGATGGGTGTGAGTCTGAGTGAACTCTGGGAGTTGGTGATGGACAGGGAGGCCTGGCGTGCTGCGATTCATGGAGTTGCAAAGAGTCGGACATGACTGAGCCACTGAACTGAACTGCACTGCACTTCAGACTCTTGTTGACTATGACAGCTACTCCATTTCTTCTAAGGGATTCCTGCCCACAGTAGTAGATATAATGGTCATCTGAGTTAAATTCCCCCATTCCAGTCCATTTTAGTTTGCTGATTCCTAGAATGTCAACATTCACTCTTAACATCTCATGTTTGACCACTTGCAAATTGCCTTGATTTGTGGACCTAACATTCCAGGTTCCTATGCAATATTGCTCTTTACAGCATCAGACCTTGCTTCTATCAGCAGTCACATCCACAACTGGGTATTATTTTTGCTTTGGCTTTATACACAAAATATTGTGTATAAATTCCAGGGATTTGTGGATCCTCACCCCCAGTGCCCAAGGGTCCACAGAGGCCCCTGCCTTTGGGGTGATCAGTCATCCCAGCCTGTCCAAGGGCATATGGGACTTTCAGTGCTAAACCTGGGAAAGTCTCAGAAAACTGGTATAGTTTCTCACCCTCCTTGATTCCAAAAATCTCCTGAGGCCCTAAACATGTATTAAGTATACGCTTGAGAAAGGCATGCTGGGAAACTACGTCATCCCTCACAATTGCTGCTCTCAGTTGAGGCAGGCTGTCATCATGGAGACCTAGGCCCAGCAGTCTGGAGTGACCTATCCAGGCCCACGTGGCCAGTAGAAGGCACAACCAGGTAGAACACATGTCTCGGTCCTTAGTGGGTTTGATGCCTTCCAGGCCAGCCAGACCTGTGTCTCTCTAGTGGAAATGACACAAGACTCCATTGAATCCAGAATGCACCCTTCCATGCCTGGAGTGTGAGGCTCACTGCAAGCCCTCAAAGCCCAAGGAGAAGGCTACCCCACACTTTTGGAAACAGCTCAGGGGCTTAATGAGGTCAGCTCCAGCACCCAGGCAGAGAACGAACACTATTGTTCCCATGAAAAGCTTTTCTCACCTGCATGCTGGTCTCAAAAATTTTTTATTATTTTTTAATGTAATTTTTAAAATAGAAGTATTGTTTATTTACGATATTGTGTTAGGTTCAGGTATACAGCAAAGTGATTCTTTTTTTTTTTTCAGATTATTTTCCATACAGGTTATTACAAGATATTGAATATTGTTCCCTGTGTTTTACAGTAAATCTTTGGTGTTATCTGTTTTATGTATAGTAATTTGCATCTGTTAATCCAATACTCCTAATTTATTCCCCCCCATTTCTTCCTTAGTAACCATGTTTTTTTTTTCTAGATGAGTCTGTTTCTATTTTGTATATAGGGTCACTTATATTAATTTTCAGATTCCACATAAGTGTTATCAAAGAATATTTGTCTTTCTCTGTCAGACTTACTTCACTTAGTATGATAATTTCTAAGTCCATCCATGTTGCTGCAAATGGTATAAAACCTTTTTAAAACAAGAGAAAACTAGAAGTTGAAGCTCAAAATGAAGCTGGGGAGGGAAATGCCTAGTGCTATAGGTTCCATAATATTGTGAATGTACTTAATACCACTGAAAACCAGTTAACATGGTTAAAAAAAGAAAACAAGCCAACAAGGGAGGGAATGGATGTTTTTCTGCACCTCTTTATGCTGCTCTGATCTGCTCCATAATCACTCCAAGCATGAGTTTTCTTTTTCTTCCAGGCCGGGCCATCTCCTTTGTGACCAAGAACTTCTTTTCCAAATTTAACGGAAACAGAGGTGGTGCCCCCAACGTGGCCGTGGTGATGGTGGACGGCTGGCCCACGGACAAGGTGGAGGAGGCCTCAAGGTTTGCGAGAGAGTCAGGAATCAACATTTTCTTCATCACCATTGAAGGTGCCTCTGAAAATGAGAAGCAGTACGTGCTGGAGCCCAACTTTGCAAACAAGGTACGTTTGCAAACAAGGTATGCCTTCTATGTAAGGTATGTAAGTGGGGAACCCACCCAATATAAGAATGCCCTACACTTTGCACAGCTGTAGCAGCCATCCAGGCTGTGCCTCTTGTGTTTTTCAAATGGATGTTAAGTCATTTCTAGGCAGGAGGGCCTCCAGTGAGAGACTGGTGAGTCTCAAACTTGGAGTTACCCTCTCAAAGCAACGCCCAACAACCCACCACGTACCTGGTGAACTGAGGTCTGGCACCTGCACCTTGGGAGAAGCAGGGTCCCCAAAGCCTCACATCAGAGGCTCCCCTGAGTGCCTCTTATAGCCCCAAGGGACCTCAAACTGGGCAGCCCAGCAAGTCTTCACAGGAGCACACACATGAGCACACATGTACCACAAATCACCTAATCTGATAGACAGGAAAGGAAAGATACTAAACCACATCAGGGAGTGCACGCTTTCAAACACACCTGCCCCTGAGTTCTGCAGAGATGCCCAGCAGGACCTGGAGGCAGAACAGATGGGAATCTAGGCCCATTCCCCCAGTGCAGCTCACTTTGTGTGTGCTTTATATGGTGGGCCCCACATAAACTTTTCTCCAAAGACAGGACCCCGGGTTTAAAAAGGAGAGGAGGAGGACAGGAGCGGGGATGCCCCCCAGGGTTAGCAGCCTGTCTCCAGATCTACTGGGGCTCCGCTCCATGCACAGATTCTGCACTTCATCATTCTCATCTCCCTTAACTTCTAGGACCCAGTGTGGTTCTTACTTCACTGCTCCCTTCTCTTTTCCATCTTGTACCCAAAGCATAGACTTCTTTGGCTCTCTCTTCTGTTCTCGCTAGTTTTTCTCCCTCCAGAATCTCTCCCAGGGCCACAGCTTCAGCCTTCACTCACAAGCAGTGACACACTTGTGTGTCTCCCGCCCTGCTTTCTCACTAGCCATCTGTTTCAAGCTGATTGACTAGGCTCCACCCAATGACCTGAAGAACCTTAAATCCTACATGCAACATGCCAAGTGCCTCATCTTTCCCACTCGAATTTCTTCTTCCTCTGGACTGTGCATCGGCCCCACAGCCGTCCCAGACACCCGGATTTACCCTAGAACAACTTGTCGGCTCCCATGTCATGTAACTCACATCTGCCCCGTCTTTCCCATGCCCAGTGCCACCTCCCCAGTTCAAGCGAATATTGATACTTTACACATCTCTTCTGTCTCCCTTCTGGATCTCCCCAGTTTAGATTTCACAATGCATCTCATGCTTTTCCCCAGTCCCACAGGGTCCTTGCTCCAAATCCTTCTCCATTCGCTGTTACTCCTGAGGTCTTCTGGAGGGTGGTCTTAACCCAGCTTCCCAGCTCCAGCCACCCACTGTCCTGCCCATGCCAGCACCACGCTCTCTCCTGTTGTGACTCACTCAGACTGCCTGGTGGGGATCCCCGCCCCCCATCCATTGCCTAGAATTCAACTCAGCCTTGACACCCATCTCATATGGCGCCTAAGCTATGGAAAGTTTTGTGAACCCCATTAGGTTTTTACAAACCAATTAAAGTACATTTCCCAGAACATTTTAAAGTCATTTGTTTTCAAATAATGTTTTAGTTATACACCTTCATCCGCAGCCAGCAGGTCTGTGATTCTCTCTGTGACCTCTGGAGAGGCAGTGGCAAGGGAAATGGTCACTTCCAGGAGCACACCAACCAGGTTGCTCAATGTTTACTTGCAGGCACCTTGAGTTTTTTCTGGAACATGCTTGGGCACAAGTAAACATTCATTTGCCTGGAGGCAGGGTTGTCCAGGGGACAGAGCTGGGGTTCTGAGGGCAGAGAGATTTGAGTTGTGATCTCAAGGATGTTGCTTCACAACTGGCTCTCAGTTTGTTCCTTCATGACAAGTGGGTCAGAAGTCCACCCTGTAGGGCTAAGGTGGGCAGCGGGTGGGTAGTGAAATGATGTTAAGAACATCTAGTTGGGTGCCGGACACAGGTGTGGAACCCCCTTCTTGCTGGAGGCAGGTCTGCTCTCTAACCAGTCCTTAAGCTTCATCTCCTGTCTGCCTTTTGTTTTCCCAGTCAGAACAAAAGCTTTCTTTAATCCTCGTGGGTTGGTGCTCACCAATGCCAGCCTTATGGCTAGCTCCCAGTACAAACCAAGGGGCCTGGAGGGGCGTAAATATGAAGCTGAAACCAGCAATTCTCCTCTCCGTGTGGATTTGCTTGACTGATGGTTCTCCATGAAAGCAGAGACCTGGCTGGGGGTGGGGGGTGGGAGAAATGGGTCAGAGATAACCGGAGGGGTGAACCGAGATGTACAGAGGCCTTAGGTGGCCAGTCATGGTGATCCATTGGAGGGTGAGACCCCTGACCTGGCGGGTGGCCTGCCCCTGTCTTCCAGGCTGTGTGCAGAACCAATGGCTTCTACTCGCTCACCGTGCAGAACTGGTTCAGCCTCCACAAGACCGTGCAGCCCCTGGTGAAACGGGTTTGTGACACTGACCGACTGGCCTGCAGCAAGACCTGCTTAAACTCAGCCGATATCGGCTTCGTCATTGACGGCTCCAGCAGTGTGGGGACCAGCAACTTCCGCACGGTCCTCCAGTTTGTGGCCAACCTCAGCAGGGAGTTTGAGATTTCGGACACAGACACGCGGATCGGGGCCATGCAGTACACCTACGAGCAGCGGCTGGAGTTTGGGTTCGATGAGTACAGCACCAAATCTGATGTCCTCAACGCCATCAAAAGGGTGGGCTACTGGAGTGGAGGGACCAGCACGGGAGCTGCCATCAACTATGCCCTGGAACAGCTCTTCAAGAAGTCCAAGCCCAACAAGAGGAAGCTAATGATACTCATCACCGACGGGAGGTCCTATGACGATATCCGGATACCGGCCATGCTTGCCCATCACAAGGGTGAGTGAGCTGGTCTTGCTGACCAGTCTGGGGCTGAGCAGACCTCTGGGTCTTGATGGGTTGTCTCTCCGGGCACTGGTTTTGTCTAGTACCTAATAAAATGTTCACAACCCTAGGGCATTAGGGTGTAGTTCAACACCACAGGGCCCTCTGGGTAGTGAAGAAGGATCAGGCAAGGACATGAGGGTAGTTTCCATAGCATCAAAGCCTGCAGACGCTACCCCTCTTCTTTACATCCCATACTCAGAGGCTGCCCACACCAACACCTGCATTAAAGAGGAATTTGACCCCTCACTCTAATCTCCATTGAAGACCACAAAATTGTGTTAGAAACTTGAAGAAAATGGATGTTTTAAAACAGAAGTATAATAATATTATATAAGCAATTGCTAACCAGATATTAGAGGTTTTGGGGGGGAGATCTCAGAGAAATTTTCATTCAAAATATTTAAAGAGATATTTCCATATGAAATTTGGAAGAGGACAACAGAAAGTTTAAAACCATGAAAAATGAGCAAAACGTTTTTTTGTAAATGTTCAAAAAATCAGTCATATGTAATGCCTTTTGGACAAAATCTATATATAATCCTTGTTTTGAAAAGTGCCATAAAGTACAAGGAAAATACAAACAACCTGAGAAAACCCCTAGTGACAGTAATACTAGTAATGACAATAAAAGTAAATGGAGTCATCAGTGAACCAAAAACCTGTAGTAAGTACTAGTGAACAAGACTTACCTATTGTGGGGGAAGTTTTCATGTGTGTGTGTGTGCACATGTGTATGCACGTGTGTGTGCGTCCACTAAGTCTCTGCCTCCATTTAATCTGGGTTTGTTTGCAGGATTGCCCACATTCTCTAAAGCTGCTTTTAATCCTTTCTGAAACAAGCTTATAAAGGCTTATAAAAATAAGCCTTCAGGAATAAATATTTCTGGCTTCTGGAAAAGTAACCAGACACCAGGTTCAGACAGTCTTCCCAGTGATTTAGCCCATAGGGAGCACTCATAATGGTGGGATGGCAGGTGGCCCACGTGCCAGCAGTCACAAGGCCCCTTGGTCTCCTGTTAGAAGAGTGAAGATGGTTTATGGTTCAGAAGCAAACTGCCCGAAGTTCCAAAGTGAGTGGGCAGAGCCAGGTGGGGCCACTCTTGATGACAAGCCCAAGATCGTCCGTCCCCAGCTTGTGTTCCGCTCCTCTTACTCATTTTTCTTGATGCCTCTCCTTGAGCCTCCCCCAGAGGCTATCCTTGACCCACTGGTGAGGAGAAAGTGAAGACCTAGGATGATGTCCCAGACACCGTCAGGGCTATCATGCTCTGGGTATCTTTAAACAGCAAGAACCAACAGATGACATGGAAGCCATGAGCACTGGGTGTCCCTGAGGGTGTCCAAGCCAAGGCTGGGGAAGCATCTATCAGAATTGCCAGTAGAAAGTTCTCTACAGTAAGGTTGGCCTGCAGGATGTGAAAAGCTAAATCTCTAATACTGATCTTGTTGTCTTTACTTGGGCTAGGGGTGGGAGAGGTCAGCCCTTCCATCTTCGAATAGAAATGGGATCTTAGTAGGTCTAAGCCCTGTTCTGCAGCTTAACTCTTCCTGTGACCACTTGGCAGCATTTTTAAAGCCCAACCCTGACTTTTCCCAATAATGTTCAGAGAAACATTAGATAATGTTCAGAGAAAAGACACCAGAAAGGTGAGAAAAAAAGGACCTGGCAGCTTAATGAGCCACAATAGGAGAACAGCTTAGCCCAGAACCACCTGTGATGTGGACGGCGCTCCCATCAGCAGGAAAGGAACCTGGAAGATGCTAGAGAAAGCCACGGCCCTGTGGGTGGGGGGAGGTGGGGGAATGGAGCCTGGGCAGAAGCCCCTCCCCAGGCTCTGCCCGCCATCTCATGGCCATCTTGCTTATCTCGCCCCGGTCAGCCTGGAGGGGCGTGGGAATAGGTCAGCACCTGCCCACCAGCTGCCCCAGTCAAGAACCACACTCCGGGCAGTCTGCCGCCCCACTAAGGACAGATGCCTGCTTTCTGAATTCCTCTTCTCCCTGAGGCATCTCGATCCACAGTTACAGCCCAAACCCTTTAATCCTTCTATATTCCCCTTTGTATCTAGACACACTCCAGTCCCTCCCTTCCTAAAGAGGGAAATAATTCCATTTGACTCCATGTTCTGGCTCCAGTTACCACCTGCCTCCTCTTTACAGCCACATGCCTACTGCCCCATATCTTCATTTCTCTTTCAATCTCAACTCACAGCACTTCACTTGGTTTCTTTGGCTTTGACTCCCTGGACACCTCTCCCTACAAGCTACGGCATCTTGTTTATGTTTCTTCTGAATTCAGTGGACACCTTTTCCCTTCCATCTCCAGTGATCCCCCTGCAGCAATCAGTGCTGTTAGGTCCTTCCTTATCTGTAAACACTTTTCTGTGGTGATGGAACAGATGCTGGGTCGCCAGCTCTCCAGGTCCTTGTGCAAGTCTTCCTGCTCCAGAAATCCTCGCAGTTGGAGCCTATGGCTTATAGAGTCACTCTCAAGCCAAAAGTGATTCAGCTACACTGGTTTGGTTTGGTTTTGGTTCGGTTTCTGGCCAAGGTTTGCAGCAAAGAGAGGGCTTATCCACAGGGCAGGCAGGAGAACCAGTCACGAGTTTACCTCCCCAAGCAAGGGGCTCAGGGCTTAGCAAACAAAGGTGTGGGGAATCTGAGTTGTGGGGAGAAAAAGATATGGAATTGTTCTGCGCAGGCGTAACTGAGCTACANGAGAGGGCTTATCCACAGGGCAGGCAGGAGAACCAGTCACGAGTTTACCTCCCCAAGCAAGGGGCTCAGGGCTTAGCAAACAAAGGTGTGGGGAATCTGAGTTGTGGGGAGAAAAAGATATGGAATTGTTCTGCGCAGGCGTAACTGAGCTACAGGCCTCTGCATGTGTTCTAATGGCCACTAAGTCGCCATTCACCCATGCCAGGTTGGGGGGGGGGCGGTCAGTGGTCCTAATCAGTCTTAACCAGCTCAGCTGAACTCCTCACAGCTGAGTCTCAGCTCAGCTGACTCCAAGTTTCTGCAGAACAACTCAGGCAAACATCTTATTGTTGAGGCTGCGAGCCACTATGCAGGACATAAAACAATCTTGATTAGTGAAGGCAGGTGGATGTGACTACCCATCGTTTCACTTACATTTGAAAGATCTTGAACTGGTTTTTGAGGCAGTGAAGACTGTTTTGTGTGACTTTACACACAGAGCAGGTGTGTGCCATGGGGTATAATCTGCAGGGCACCCAAGTTTCGCTTGTCCCGGATATCATTCCCCTGCTGCTCCTCATGAAATTCTTATCATAGATTGACTCCATTCTTCTGTTTTGTTGTTGTTGTTGTTTTCTCCAAACGATGACAAACCCCTGTGAGAGAACCACTGTATCAATTTCACTGCTGCTGGCATCCAGCAGATGCTCATGCTTTGGCACATTTCTGATGTTGGATTTGGTTGCATTCAAGCCCAATGGCCAACAGAGTGGCGGGAAGGCAAGGGTGGATGTCCACGACCTTCCCTGGGGACGTTCACTTCATCCACCCTTTGTCCCCACAGGCGTGATCACCTATGCCATAGGTGTGGCGTGGGCTGCCCAGGACGAGCTGGACATTATCGCCACTCACCCTGCCAGGGACCACGCCTTCTTCGTGGACGAATTTGACAACCTCTACAAAGTGGTCCCCAAGGTCATTCAGAACATCTGCACAGAGTTCAACTCACAGCCTCGGAACTGAGTTCAGAGCAGGCCAAGCACCAGCAAAAGCTGCTCTCCCGACTGGCTCTGGGATGACCCCCAAAACTTTTTGGGGCACACACGGGACAGCCAGGAAGGCAGGGCTTGCAAACCACGTCTTGTTATTTTTCTTTGCCAGGGTGGTTTTCCACACTTGGAGTTAGAAAGATGATCATTAATTTGTAGGATGAGCCAAAAAGATACCTTGCTTTGGGAATGCTGGGGATTTTCCATTTTGAGAATTGTTTTTTAAAATAAATATTGAGAATAGAACAAAGCACTTACAACAGGCTTACCTAGAGCTTTTGTGGGATTTTTAACGTCTTTATCTCCAGTCAGAAATCTGTTAACTCTCCACAGGTTTCATTTTTGTTATGACAATATAGGAGTTGGTTAATTAAATGTTTGAAAGGATTTCATGTAATCACTGTATTCTGGGGAGTGGTCACAGGGTTGTGGCAGGGCCACCCTCTATTCATGCCCCAGAGCACCTGCCCTGTGCCCTCTCCTGGCTCAAGGTGAAAGCGCACCCACACAGGTGCAGGGACGATGTGGCATAGCACGGCTGCTCCTGGTTTCCCTTCGTCTTCTCTCTTATGGGAATCACTGTGTTCCTGCAGCCTATGGAGTAGCTGGGGAATGGCCCTGGAGGACCACATTGACCTGGCTTCTTTTTTGTATTGGAGTATAATTGCTTTACAATGCTGAGCTGGTTTCTGCTGTACAACGAAGTGAATCTGCTATATGTATACATAAATGCTCTCCATCTTGAGCCTCTCATCCTTCTAGGGACCTGGATTTAGAGTGCATCAGGCTGGTACAGCCGCTCTCAGCCCACGCTGCTCGTTAGAATCGTCTTAGAGTAAAATGCTCATTCCAGGTCCCATCCCAATCTATGAAAGCTGAGTCTTTGGGATGAAAGCCAGATCATCAGCAGGTCTGACAGGCTCTCCAATGATACTGAGGATGCGCTGCCAGGATGGAGAACTACGAGCTGCCTCGAGGGTCAGTGTTAGAGCTGTTACCTGGGAGAGTCCCTGTTTATATGCCTGCTGTTCCGGGTCCCATTTAGTTCAATATCCATCTTGGATATTTCATTTGTTAACTAGATACTACTATTAATAATTTCATTCAAATAAGCTGGCCTGGGTTTGATTGAACCCCACATTTTACTTCGAAGACTTATTCATTAGTATATGAAATTACATACATCTTAGGGAAAGTTCAGAAGCATTCTAAATAGCTACACCCTACTTGACAAGTTATATTCTGTAAAAATGTGTTTTGGAGAATGGTACTCTGAATATAGGCCAAAAGATAGTACCTGTATTAATACTTGGGGCAAAATATTTTTGAATCAAAAATAGTATCCGTTTAGTAGAATTTGTGTAGAATTTACCAATCTCTTGATACCTGAGGGGTTATTGGCAATTAAAAATGTTGTGGTCTACTGAGAAAGATGTCAACAATTTCAAATTTATTAACTATAAATTTTACTTCTTTGCAAACAGATTTGTTCAAAAACTTCAAAATATGACAACTAGCTTCAAAAAAGAAATTCTTCATTAAGATACCAGTGACAGATTTAGCTAGGAAACTAATTATAGGACATAAGTACTAGGGGTGATTATTCTGCCTATTATTTTGAATGTGCAGGTAATTGATATAAAGTTTTTTCCAATGTTGCTTCAATGTACACAAGTTAATTTTTTTTAAGAAAAGTCTTATTTTGGAAAACAGCTTTGGAATATAATTATTTTACAGTGGTTTTAATATGAAAACCAGTTTGTCATCAATAAGTAAATATTTCCAAAAAGGATATAACTTAATTATTTCGGTGTTCTCTTTCATTTACTGTACCAGTTTGAAAAATAAGTTACATGGTCACCCTACCTATAGGTATCATAATTTTGAAGAAAAAATGAAACCTCATCATACATGTCCATTGTTGATATGTTGTCACATTCTTGAGGATATGCTGTGTGGACCACCAGAAGTGAGGTTGTTGTGGCCTTCAGAGTTCACAGGGTTGTTAGAATTGCCCATGTGGATGTTCAGGTCCCGAGAGATGGTGACGGTGTCAGGATGGAGAGAGAAGCAGTGAGCCAAGCTCACATGTGCCCAGGGAGGGCACAGGAGCCCAGGAGGTTGGGACAGGACCACAGTGACAAGGCAGGAGGGCCGAGGCCAGATTCAAGGGGGCTGGGAGCAGACCGGTCCTGACTCCAGGCCTGAGACACGTGGGGTGAGAGAGCACAAGCAGCCTTGTCTCAGGAGGTGAGGAAGAGAACCAGACTTCAGGTAAGAGCAGGCGAGAAGGCCTGGGGGCCTCTTGGCAGCCAAGAGGAGTGGGGAGGCTGTGGTATGGTTGCGGCTGGGTCCGGTCTGGGTTTGCACAGATCAGGTGGAGACAAGCGTCCTGGTGGTGATGGGTGCCATGGGAGACTTGCATTTAACAGCCTCTTTACTCAACCTAAACTGTGCCCGACACCACTGGGCCAGCATTGAAATCTTAACACCAGAAGCAGAACTTTGGAGACAATCTACATCAAACCCTTCAATGAAAAAAAAAAAAAAAAAAAGGAAACCCAGCCCTTAAGAGGATTGTGCAGATATAAAAAGACAGAACCAGAATTCAGATTTCTTGTCTTCCAAATTCCTGATTCACTTGACTGCCTTCTGGGGGCTCAAAACCCCACCCCCTCTCCCGTGCCCATCCCACAGACACATCTGCTTCTGCACACTCAGGGCCTCTGGTCCAGCCTTTGTGGAGCACTCTGGGTCCTGCAGACATGAGCCAATCTCCTAAGTCAATTCGATCATTCATTCCAAGGTCTCAGCAGAGAACTTCTGTGCCCTTTCTCCTTCAAATCAACCAAAACAAGTGGAAGTGTCCGGGCAGCCTCTCTGGATGTAGTGATTTCTAAACTCCACTCAACTGGCCCACCTCTTGGGATTTAAGGGTCTTTGAGGTTTCTTGGTCATACGTTTTGCAACAAGGCTCTGCTAAAAATTTTCAAACAAACTGACAGGGTTCAGATTTTTTTTTTTTCCTCTGGGCTCTTTAATCCCTTTGATCAGGACAAAACCTCCATGAAGCAGGTTTCCCAGCATAATCTCAGGGGGACTGGCATGGTTTTATAAAGAAGATGGTGCTTCTGTGGTCAAGGATTTTCCAGCCTGAAAGAGGAATTTCTAGAAAATAATGTTATTTTTCAGTCACGATCCTAAGAAAAGTTCTCCCCCTGGTTACCAATATGTAAATGTAGTAAGTAGGAAATATGCTTGAAATGAATTCAATTACTTTAGAAAGAGATATTTATTCAACTAATGGCTTTGAAGAATTCACAGTCCAGGGAGAAACCCCACAGAAATGAACAATTAAAATGATAAAATTAATATCAGGGGATTATGCACAAAGTGCGTGCATGACTGGTGATTGCAAACAACCTCATGAGAGAAATAATCGTGAAGTATTTAATAATTAGTGTTTGCCACATGCCAAGCACTGTTCTAAGGACTTCACGTGTATTAACTCACCCATCCCTACAATTTATGGCAAGAAGTACTATTATTATTCCCACTTTACAGATCATGTAGCTGAAGTAGGAAGATGTCAAGTAACTTGCCCAGGGTCATAGGGCTGGGAAAGGCAGATCTGGGAATTAAACCCAAATGACTACATAGGAGGTTCTCTAGTAAGCTTGACAATTTAAAATTTATGTATAATTCTGCTAAGTGTGTGCTCAGGATCTCTTAAATGTAAAAAGTGAGGAGTCTGTTAAACATCCAGTGCAAACTGGACTTTCCCCATATCACTCCTCCTGCTTCACTGGATAGCTACCTGCCTTCACGTAAGCTAGGTGATTATAATCTACAGTTCATAGTCCCTGTAGCTCCCTGAACACACTGGGCTCCCCATCCTTTGATAAACTCCCAACCATCCTTCAAGTCTCAGTCCAAATACCATCTCCTCTTTGGAGCCTTCCCTGACTTGCCCAGGTAGACTTGGGCTCTCTGGATATACAGTCCCGACCCACCTATTTTCCAGTGACCTCCTTGTCCCTTTTCCTTAAGGGACACAATTCACACATACATCATCAAGGACATGGAATACAGGGGATGAGAACTCTGAATCTAAGTCACCTGAGAGTTCCAACCCCTAATACAATAACATCGGTAGAAAGGGAGGCAGAGATTTTTCAGAAAGAAATGGGATGTGGTGGCAAGACAGAGGATCTACTTCCACGCAGGCTCAGCATTCTTTTGACCCTTCTTAGGTTCATTACTGTCTGTTACAATCACTGCCTTTCTAGGGTATCTACTCACAGGGAAACTATTCCTCACCTAACACTCTTATTTTTCCCACAGAAACGAAAATCCCACTTTCTGTTTACCTTCCTGAGTTTCATTCAGTAAATGTGTTTTAAGCACCTATTACGTGTCAGGCATTGTGACAGCCAATGGGATACAAAGATAAATAAGACCTGGTCCCTGCCTGAGATGCTTAGGGAGGCAAGGAGGCTTGCAATAGCGTGACAGCAATGGCACCCCACTCCAGTACTCTTGCCTGGAAAATCCCATGGACAGAGGAGCCTGGTGGGCTGCAGTCCATGGGGTCGCTAAGAGTCGGACACGACTGAGCGACTTTACTTTCGCTTTTCACTTTCACGCATTGGAGAAGGAAATGGCAACCCACTCCAGTGTTCTTGCCTGGAGAATCTCAGGGATGGGGGAGCCTGGTGGGCTGCCGTCTATGGGGTCCCACAGAGTCGGACACGACTGAAGTGACTTAGCAGCAGCATGCAACTTGAGGCTGAGGCAGGGGTGTCAGGAAATGGGCTGGAGGGAGAGGCAGGGGCCAAGTTAGAGCCAGGGGGTGGTTCAAGTTCTCTCAGGTGCAAGCAACAGAAACTCAACTTACAGTAGCCCAAGCAAAGAGTGGATTTGGGGAAGGAAAATAGAAGAACTCATGAACTCCACGGTCAGGCAGACAGCAGAGTCTCAGAAAGGAGAGGGAGGACAAGGGAAGGACTGGAAAATCAGGTAGTCCTTTCCCTCTCCTCCAGGACAAGCTTCATCTGGAAATTGTTGAACAGCCCAGCAGGTTGGGGACCGAGTGGCGCTGTCCACACGTTAAGGACTGGCCTCTCGATGCGGCCTCCTTCATCAGGGCCCCCCAGCACCCCAAGCTGACACAGTGGGCTGGGGAGGAGCATTCACATTGTTTTGTCCGATCACCTTACAGTTAGTAAACTTTCAATGTTCCTTGATTGTCTTGAATGCTGACAAATGAATGCCCATGAGTTCCTGAGTTTGGAAAACCAAATGCACGCTGAGTAATAGTCTTCAGGTTCTGCAATCTCCCTCTGTTTTGCTTAGAAGTTTTATCCAAGAAAACCCATAGCTGTCAAAGACTCCTTTTCACGTCTCTTGACCTCAATGGCTACAAGATATTACTTGTTTATAGGCCATTAGCCATTGAAAACTGTTCAGATCATCAGGGAAGCCGAACTGCTGCCTCTGGGATCCACCTCTACTCTTAGTATGAAGATGCAATTGAGGAGAAAAGTACTCTTTAAATAACCATCTACATGGCAAACAAATAAGACTGAACGGTCGCAATTTCGATGAAGGCTTTGCTTTTTTTTTTTTTTAATGTTCTGTAATTGAAAAATACTGAGCTTTACTTTATCCCTGCCATTCCTCTTACACTAACTGGGCCCACAGGCAAGAAGGTGCCCAAGTAAGCAAATACTATACTTGGCTTGGAAGCTGAGACTTTCATATAAAAAATACAATTCCAGTTGAATAGCTCCTTTCTGAGACTCCTCTAGTTTCACACTTGGTTGAGGTGAGCAGGGTGTATTCAGGTTAATGGCAAATCGGAATCTGGGTTCTCAACAAAGAGCCTTTACATGACTGCCCAGGGCACAGAAACTGCAAGGCTCTGGAAGCCATGGAAACTGTGCAAACATCAAAACAAGACCCGAAATCAATTTAATTGTTGCTGGTCTGACATTCCCAAGGCATCTGTAAACCTGTATCTTGATATTATGATATCGATTTTGTTTTCAATTATCCTAATACTCTACAAGTTCTCCTTGAAATCATAGTGAAAGGGAGTTTCTTTTCAATCTCAGTAGAGGGGGTGTGTGGCATTTTAAAGCCAAAGAGGGAACAGGGACAAGTTGAAGGTTACAAACCACTGTGGAAATGACTGTCTAAGATACGCACCAAGCAAAATAAATGAGCAGACGCAGTTTTCTAAATGGCAGAGTGGCAGTGTAATTTGGTTTTCTCCTAAGAGAATACCCTCATTGAACAGGGGACAAGGCAGTATGGAAACTCCAGGGGATCCTTCCAGCTCCTCTGACCTAAATGCAAGGCCTGGAACACCCACATGCCTGCTCTTACCTACAGAGAGAAGGCATTCTCCCGAAGTGGAAAACCAACCCTATCATCCCGGAGTCACTCTAATCCTGGACAGTTAGCAGAGATCTCTGAAAACAAAATACCAGTGGAGCCATGGCAGCCTCAGTAGAGAGCTGCCCACAAGGGAGCCGGCAAGATGTTGGCAAGGCCACAGGCTTGTCCGTGAGCAGAGCTGGGGCATCCGACAGAGACCCTTCCCTGCCTCTGCCCAGATACTTGGTCCTGCAGTTTATCCGGGAGGACCAGCCAACACCCCTGGGGAATTATCATGACAGGGCTTTGCACTCAGGCTGAGGAGGCCTAAAGAAATTCAGTGACAAGGTTAAAATCAATCCTAGACATCAGTTATGCAGTCCCAATGTTCATGAAATGTGCTAGAAGTTCTTGTGTGTCACTGAAAACACACAAAACTCTATTTTCTACTCTGCAGCCTCAAATCCAAGATCTTGGGAGACTGGCCTGTTACTTGAAGTCTTAAGTTGCCTTTTGCCTTCATGTCCCTTTTAGTATTTCTCTGATTATTATGTAGGGAATTACACACCAGCTCAGATGATGTTAGTCCATCTGCTCACAGGTTCTTAAACACAGATTAAGTGGCAGGTACTATACATGCCCCACGCAGCTGAGTGGGCAGTATGGAGCCTCCCTCAAACTTTCCCTTTTAAAGAGAAGATATTTGGTTAATGAACTGTTTTGATTTCAAGGGATTCTGGACATTTATTAAAACTAAGTATTTAAGAAACAAATGGCTCTAAGAAATCTTCTCTAACCAAACTCTGTATCTGGGGATAATCTCCTTAGCTGAAAGGCAGTAGGAAAAGGGCTGTGCTGGGCACCTTGGCGACCTTGCACACCTCCACACAGGCACTGTGGGCCAGGCTCGGGTCAGGCTGCCCCACACCTGGTTGCAATGCCCTGAGATCACCTCAGGAATATAGCAAGGTGGGGAGTTTGTGAGGAGCTGTCATAGCCACCTTGTCCACCTCTCCATTATGTAGGAGGTGTTCACAAAACATTCTTTTCAGTCAAGGACTTTCCACCTTAGGGTGCAGCTGCAGCCTATAAAGTGAATTCACTGCCCCCTGGAATTGGTGGTGGTGGTTTAGTTGCTAAATCACATTCGACTCTTGTGACCCGACTCTGTGGACTGTAGCCTGCCAGGCTCCTCTGCCCATGGGATTCTGCCCAGGCAAGAATACTGGAGTAGGTTGCCATTCCCTTCTCTAGTGAATCGTCCCGATCCAGGAATCAAATCCACGTCTCCTGCACTGCAGGTGGTTTGTTTACCACCAAGCCACCAGGAGTTCCCCTGCAACGACTCATGTTGCCTGTCATCCAGGCCGTTTTGCTCTGATGCTGTCTTTGGAACAAGGGGGCTGACTGTGGAGTAAACCAACCTAATCCACTTGGGTCCTTTGTGTCCTTACCTGCCAAACCTATTGCCCCCTGGTCATGGCAGTGACCCCTGTTGCTTGGGGACTGCCTGGCCACTTTACAGCATCTGCTTTTCCCCGATGCCTAGGGAAGCCCTCCGTACCATAGCACTGACCCCACGAGATTTCTGAATGCCCCTCATCCACACATCCACAGAAATGCCAAGTGCTAACCCTGTCACCTGTCCCAGCTGTGATGACCTGCCAGTGATCAGGGAACTCTTTATTAAGGGGTAAAGAGCAGAAAAGAGAATTCCCTCTTTGGACCTGTGCCACACATGCACTGGTGCCCTGGCAGCCTTTGGGCGGGGGTAGTGCATAGGTGTTGCCTGGGCAGATCAGGTAGGAGTCACTGCCTGAAGAACCCTATGCAGAAAAAGCCTGAGGTCAAGGCCATTAGAGAAAGCAATACTAAAATGGGTTCTTGCTGTGTCATGGGAGAGAAATGGGGCGGTGTTGGCTACAGCAGCTGGGGTTCACCCCTCTCTGTGGCTGAAGGAGCAAGGCTGCGCCTTGACAAAGCATACTTGGGGAACTAAAAGGGAGCTTTCTTAACTTTTCCTTCTGAATATAGCTTTGCCTATAAATTCTCTTCAGTAAATCTATTTTCTGGAAAAAATTAGGAATGGAGAAAATTAGTTTTACTTTAGTTTGACTCCTTTTCTAAGGAGGTTTCTAAATAAATCACCTGGAAACATTCAGATTATGAAGGTTTCTAAAAACAAGAGGGCTTTGTAATGTGTTGCTTTTGGTTAACAGGTCCAGAACTCTCCACAGTGAAATTTCTCCCTGTGGGCCAGGCCCTATTTGCAGTTGCCTGAAGTTGGCAGGGTGGGAATGAGGAGGGAGTGGAGAAGCTGGCTTTCTTGAGGGTCTTTCATGTGCCTGGCTCTATCTCTGAAGGACTTAATTGGAATAATAGATGTAAAGGCACCATTTTCAGAGGGAAAAATAGACTCAGAGATGCGATTTGTCCCAGAGTCACACATCTGGATAAATGGCAGGTTTAAATCCAAGTTTTCTCAGGAAAAAAAAAAAAAAAGATTTAAGTAAATATAGTATGATTTCAGTAAATGCAATAAAATCATGCAGCAATATTTTGGGGAAAAGAACAAATCATTTAAGGTTTGCTCCTCATAGAAGAAAACAGAAATAAGCCAGGGAATAAATTTAAGTGAAGCTATGAATTAAAGAAGCAAGCAAAGTGCAAAAGAGAATAAACCGTGCTACCTTTTGTGTAAGGAAAGAAGAGTATGGAAAAAAAGAGAAAACTGTATGGAACAGAGTCCATGACTTACTCGTCTTTTTACATTCCGAGTACTCTCCAGTGACAATTTTGATCATCTGCTTGATGGTGCTGTTTTTAGAAGCTAAATGATTAAATATTGATTTGGCTGAAAAACATTACTTTACTGGCTTGGGATATTCATCACGACCTTAGATTCCTGAATTATACTGCCTTTATTGAACATCTGAAACTTATTTTATGTAAATGTTCTTCATACATTTTCTTCAATTGTCAGGATTAAGAGAATAGACATATTTGTTCCTGAATGGTTATCCTATTCACTGATGATCAATTTAGATTCTCTGTTCAAGCAAGAATAAACATGGTAAATAGTCTATTCCTCCCCCCGCCCCAAAAAAGTGAACCTATGAAGAAGATTCAAATTTATAAACTCTGAATAACAGGGGTTGAAAATGGAAGGATATGTAAATTGTGAAGCTGCAAGTATAGAATTAAAACAGAATACTGTTTTAGAATCTTCAAATACAATATATATGTAAACTTTTCACATGACTAGTTCAAAACAACTTTCCTGGGAAAACAAAGAAATCCTGTGCTTTTCCCTCACAGAAGAACACATTGGGTCTTACTTGATTTTGGAAACATTATTAGCATATAGGAGTAGAGATATTTTCTCATTACCCAGAGATCGCTCTCGTCATTTTTCCTGGGTGAGAGGTGGTGTTGCAAGTCCCCTCCTTGATCCTTTTGGGCAGGAGTTTGTCTGGAGAATCAGCCAGAAGTACTTTCCTTTTATTCGTCTTCTCAAGAAAATCAGCTGCTTCCACCATTGGCTTTCTCTTGTGTTTTTCTGCTTTATATTTTATTGATTTCTGCTCTTATTTTTATCTTTCCCTTTGTTCTTCTTTGGGTTTACTTTACTGTCTTTGTCTTGTTTCTTAATGTGAAAGCTGAGCTCATCAAATTGAGAGCTTTCTTCTTTTCATATACAGGAGTTCAGTGCTATAAAAACTTCCCTTTAAGCACTCTTTAGTTGCATCCTACAAGTTTTGGTAAGTTTTCATTTTCATTCAGTTCAAAATACTTTTTCCCCAATATTTTAAAATAGACTTTATTTTTTAGGGAAGTTTCAGATTTACAACAAAATTGAACAAAAAGTACAAAGATTTCCTCTATATCCCTAGTCTCCCCTCCACAAACACAGACTCCCTCACCAACATCCCCCACCAGAGTGGTACATTTATTAAAATAGGTGCACCTGCATGAACACATCCTTATTACCCAAAGCTCCTAGTTTACATTAAGGTTCACTCTTGGTGCTCTCCATTCTGTGGGTTTTGACAAATGTATGACAGGGATCTACCATTACAATATCATACAAATAGTTTCACTGTCCTGAAAATCCTCTGGGCTGTGCTAATCCATCCCTCCCTTCACCCCAGTGCCTAGAAACCACTGATCTTGTTACTGTCTCTAGAGTTTCTGAAAGCATACAGTATAGAATCTCTTCAGATTGGCTTCTTTCACTTAGTAATATGAATTTAAGTTTCCACCAGGTCTTTTCATGACTTGACAGCTCATTTCTTTAGTGCTGAATAATATTCCATTGTCTGGATGTACCACACCTACTGAAACACATAGGTTGGTTGCTTCCACGTTTTTGGCAATTATGAATAAAGCTTCTACACACATCCTTGTGTAGGTTTTTGTGTGATTATAAGCTTTCAACTCAGTTGGGTAAATACCAAGGAGCATGATTGCTGGATCATATGCTAAGAGTAAGTTTAGTTTTGTAAGAAACTGCCAAACTGTCTTCCAAAGTGGCTGTACCATTCACATTCTCACCAGCAATAAATGAATGTTCCTGTTGTTCCACATCCTTGCCAGTCTAAATACTTTTCAATTTTCCTTTTACCCTTTGGTTATTTAGACATGCTATTCAGTTTTCAAATACCTGGGAATTTTCCAGACATCTTTCTTTTATTGGCTGCTAATTTAATTTCACTGTGGTCTATGAACATACTTTGTGTGATTTGAATCCTTTAAAATTTATTGAGACTTGTTTTATGGTCCAGAATATGATCTATCTTGGTAAATGTTTTTGGCCCTTGGGGAAAAACTATATTCTGCTCTTGTTGGATGGAATGTTCTATAAGTATCAGCTAGGTCAAGGTGGTTGGTAGTGCTACCTGTCCTCTTTATCTTGATTTTCTATCTCCTTGTTCTATCAGTTCCTGAGAGAGGAGTGTTGAAATCACCAAACTTGTAGATTTGTCTATTCTTCCCTTCTTTCTATCAGATTCTGCTCCATTTATTTTGAAGCTTTTTTACTAGGGATATAAACTTTCAGGAATTGTGTTCTCTTGATGAATGACCTCTTAGTCATTTTGAAATGAACTTTTTATCCCTGATAATATTCTTTTCCTCAACATCTATTTTGTCTCATTTAGTCACTGAAGATTTCTTTTGGCAATGCAGATCTTCTTCTATACTTTTATACTACTTTTAACCTATTTGAGTCTTTTTTTAAAGTGGGTATCTTGCATGCAGCAGATGACAGATATCTTGTATCTGTCAATCTTGTCTTTAATTATGGCATTTAGGCCATTTACATTTAATGGTCTACATTTAAAGTGATTACTTCTACAGGTGGGATTAAATCTACCATCTGGTTACTTGTTTTCAGTGTGTCATATCTGTCCTTTGTACCCCTTTTCCTTTTTCTGTCTTCTTTTGGATTAATTGGATATTTATTGTCTATTGCCTCTTTTATCAGTTTATTACCTATGTCTTTTTAAAGTGGTTGCTTCAGGTTCAACAGTATACATCTATAATTTATCACAGCCTATCTTCAAGTAATATTATGCTACTTCGCATACAGTACCATAACCTTAAGGCAGTATACTTGTATTTACTCTCTTCTAGTGTTATTGTTCTCATAAATTTTACTTAAACATTTATTTTACAAGCCCCTGTATATTAATTTTTGTTTTAAACTGCAATTATCATTTAAAATGATTTAAACAGAAGTAATTTTTTTCCTATTATCATCTGGTATCAATTTCCTTCTGCCTGAGTACTTGCTTTAATATATCCAAATAGTCATGAATACTTTTGGCTCTTGTAAGTCTGTTTCTGAAATATAATTTTACTGGGTATAGAATTTCAAGTTGACAGGATCTTTTTCTTTTCAGTATTTTAAAGATTGTTCCACTGTGTTCAGACATATCAGTATAGTTAGAATATTTAATTGTCCTTGTTTACTAATTCTATCTTATGTGTTAACTCTGGGTCATTTTCAATATATTAAATTTTCTCTTCATTTTGGGTTGTGTTTTCTTCTTACTTTGCATACCTGATCACTGGATCCTAAATATTATAAATATTACTTTGTTGAGTGTTAGATAGTCTTATATATTTAAATATTAATAGATATACAAATACATATATACACAAACATTTACTTATATACATGTATGAACTTTGTTCTGAGTCACAGTTACTTGAAAATGATTTGATCCTTTCATGTCTTACTTTTGAGCTTTAAGGCAGAAACAACTTTTAGCCTAGGGCTGTTTTTCCACAGTAATGAAGCAACAATAACCTTCAGAAGTCCTACTGCCTCAAATTTTATATTTCCACTATGCCAGGTGGAAACATGAGCTATTCCTGATCCTATTCCCAACATCAGATAATAATCTCATAAGAGGATTATTCTGTCTATATCTTTTGGGTGACTCCTCAGGCTCTGATATGTTCCTCACATGCTTATACTTACCAGTACTTGGCAGAAGACTTGGCGAGGACCCAGTTGAGATCTCCAGAGCTCTCCTGTAGTACTTCACCTTGCAAACTCCAGCAGCCCTGGAGTTGCAAAACTCTCATCTCTGTCTTTTCAACCCAGAGACGTCTAGGCTCTACCTGGCCTGCCCAACGGCATCATGGACACCCTGTTTAGGCAGTAAGCTGGGGTAACATCTGTTTTCCTCTCTCTCAAGGATTGCTGTCTTGTGCTATTGTTCAATACCAGAAGACTGTTGTGTTCCCTATTTTTAAAAGTTGTGAAAATCTGGTCTCTGTTACTCTATCTTAGCCAGAAGCATGATTTGGTCTAATTTTAAAGAGAAAAGAAGGCAATGGCAACCCACTCCAGTACTCTTGCCTGGAAGGTCCCATGGATGGAGGAGCCTGGTAGGCTGTGGTCCATGGGGTCGCTAAGAGTTGGATAGGACTGAGAGACTTCCCTTTCACTTTTCACTTTCATGCATTGGAGAAGGAAATGGCAACCCCCTCCAGTGTTTTTGTCTGGAGAATTCCACGGACGGGGGAGCCTGGTTGGCTGCCATCTATGGGGTTGCACAGAGTCGGTCACGACTGAAGCGACTTAGCAGCAGCAGCAGCTAAAGAGCAAAGAAAGTCCACTTTTTTTTTATATTAGGTTATAAAGCTTTAGGCATTTTTCAAACTGGTTGGCCCAAATTATTTATGAGTAAAGACGTTTATTTTCTAAGGCATCTCTTAAGGTCACTTTTTTTTTTTTTTTTTTTAAAGCATCTTCAGGAAAACCACCTCTTCTAAGGGATACAAGATAAGCCTTTGTGGTAGAAAGAATGGAAGAGTCACACATCAAACTTAAACATAACCTGAGGGACAACCTCAAGACTATATCTCAGATGATAGACTTCTTTAGGATTTGTGTGAAAGGAAGCCTATTTACCAGGCTTTGATGCTTGATCACTCTTCATGGAGTGAATGAATTCAAAGCAGGGAAGATTAGAATGATTGGGACATCCTAGCTCAGTTCAGTCGCTCAGTCGTGTCCGACTCTGCGATCTCATGAATTACAGCACCCAAGGCCTCCCTGTACATCACCATCTCCGGGAGTTCACTCAGACTCATGTCCATCAAGTCAGTGATAACATCCAGCCATCTCACCCTGTATCGTCCCCTTCTCCTCCTGCCCCCAACCCCTCCCAGCATCAGAGTCTTTTCCAATGAGTCAACTCTTCGCATCAGGTGGCCAAAGTACTGGAGTTTCAGCTTTAGCATCATTCCTTCCAAAGAAATCCCAGGGCTGATCTCCTTTAGAATGGACTGGTTGGATCTCCTTGCAGTCCAAGGGATTCTCAAGTCTTCTCCAACACCACAGTTCAAAAGTATCAAAAGCGCTCAGCTTTCTTCACAGTCCAACTCTCACATCCAGACATGACTACTGGAAAAACCATAGCCTTGACTAGATGGACCTTTGTTGGCAAAGTAATATCTGCTTTTCAATATGCTATCTAGGTTGGTCACAAATTTTCTTCCAAGGAGTAAACATCTTTTAATTTCATGGCTGCAATCACCATCCAGATTTTGGAGCCCCCCAAAATAAAGTCTGACACTGTTTCGCCATCTATTTCCCCTGTTTCCCCATCTATTTCCTATGAAGTGATGGGACCAGATCCCATGATCTTCGTTTTCTGAATGTTGAACTTTAAGCCAACTTTTCCATTCTCCTCTTTCACTTTCAAGAGGTTTTTAGTTCCTCTTCACTTTCTGCCATGAGGGTGGTGTCATCTGCATATCTGAGGTTACTGATATTTCTCCCGGCAATATTGATTCCAGCTTGTGCTTCTTCCAGCGCAGCGTTTCGCATGATGTACTCTGCATAAAAGTTAAATAAGCAGGGTGACAATATACAGCGTCGATGTGCTTCTTTTCCTATCTGGAACCAGTCCGTTGTTCCCTGTCCAGTTCTAACTGTTGCTTCCTGACCTGCATATAGGTTTCTCAAGAGGTAGGTCAGGTGGTCTGGTATTCCCATCTCTTTCAGAATTTCCCACAGTTTATTGTGATCCAACCAGTCAAAGGCTTTGGCATAGTCAACAAAGCAGAAATAGATTTTTTCTGGAACTCTCTTGCTTTTTCCATGATCCAGCGGATGTTGGCAATTTGATCTCTGGTTCCTCTGCCTTTTCTAAAACCAGCTTGAACATCTGGAAGTTCATGGTTCACGTATTGCTGAAGCCTGGCCTGGAGAATTTTGAGCATTACTTTACTATCATGTGAGATGAGTGCAACTGTGCAGTAGTTTTAGCATTCTTTGGCATTGCCTTTCTTTGGGA